>APFE030222779.1:159568-171108 GCA_000404065.3 Pinus taeda
GGTGATGCGGAAAGAGTGATAAGATTTCACTGTATTGATTTTTTTTTTTTTTGTTAAATCAGAAAAACCAATATTAATGGAGATATTGGTATCTTTTACTAAATTTTTTGAAGTGACTAAATGAAGCTTTAACCATTCACCTTAAGATGTTTTTTATAATATAATTTCCTAAGTCTATTTAATATCTTCATTATCATAAAAACCAACCTATATTCATCTTAGCTTGACTTCTACCACTCTTGGAGGGGTGAAATCTATTTATCCCTCTCAGCGCTTGGTAGACCCGGAATTAAGATGGATCTAACCTAATAGAATTCCCCCTTTAAATAGCCTATGCTCACATGAACACCATGATTTACATGGTTCAATTACATGGGTTGTAATCTAAGACCTAGGCTTAAACTCTCATTAGTTTTATAAACAGTATAAATTTATATTTATTTATCTTATTTTTTTAACCAAATTAAAATTTTTAAGTGACATTAAATTACAAGATCCATTTTTACCCTTGATCTACATATTTTTTCACTCTATGGTAGCTTGCATATCATGATATTTGATCCGTCCCCAGGCTTAGTAGATCTAGAGTAAACATGGATCTATGCTAGTTTAATTTTCCCCCTTTAAATAGCCTACATTCCACACTAATACCATGGGTCAATACCATGTGCCATTTTTTATTAATACTAATATTAGGGTTAATAATGGGTTAATAGTGTTTTTTTCATGGTATTAATATTAATTTGGCCCATGGTATTTGGCCCATAGGCTTCACCTAAATATAACACATTTTTCGAGTGTTCATAAATATAAGGTGGCTTATGGAGTAAATATAAAAAATGTTTTATTTATTTACCATAACTCTCGTTTATTTACATTTTTATTAATTTATCATACCTTTTTTATAAATATGGTATTTGGCCCAAAGGATTCAATTAAATGAAACCTCTTTTTTGAGCCTTGTTAAATAGAAAGAGGGTTATGGACTAAATATAGAAAGGGGTTTTATTTGTTTACCATACCTATAGTTTAATTATATTTTTATTTATTTACCATATCTTTGAAGTATAAAAAGAGGTTTTATTTATTTACCATGCCTCCAGTTTATTTATATTTTTATATATTTACCATACCTCTCGTTTATTTATATTTTTATTAATTTACCATACCTCTTTTATAAATATGGTATTTGGCCCATAGGATTCACTTAAATGAAACGTCGTTTTTAGCCTTCTTAAATAGAAAGAGGGTTATGGAACTAAATATAAAAAGAGGTTTATTTATTTACCATACCTCTATTTTCTTTGTATTTTTATTTATTTACCAATACCTTGGAGTAAGTATAAAAAAAGATTTTATTTTATTTACCGTACTCACTTGTATTTATATTTTTATTTATAACTATTATAAATACATTTTCTTGAAAATGAGGGCGAATGGAAGATTGTAACTCCTAATTTCAAGAGCTAAATTTATTTTTTTTACCCTCTCCCTTAAAATAAGGTGAGCTAACCTCCATACCTAATTTCTTTATAAAATAAATTTGAGGCGATTTGTAACATTGTACTATGATACAAAATATTCGCTCAATAAAAATATAAAACCCCTTAATTTAGCTCAAGGGCGAAAATTCACCCCTAGAATTTTCCATGGTGTTGACCACCAGGGTACAAGAGGATGACACATCAACCCCATTACTCATGCAAATGGTTCTAGCCAAATTTGGAGTTTCAAGAAACCTATAAAACATCCAAAACCATAAATCTAGTTGAGGTTGAGGGAGTCAAACCTTTCCCCTAATTGGAGACCAGGCAATGTCAAATTCCAAGTTGCTAGGAGGATAAGGGGTTCCATTCTATGTTATTGTATTTTGTTACATAGTTGAGCACAACAACTAGGAATCAGAATTCAGAGAGAAGAATGGAGGGGGTTAAGGTTAGTAGCATCCTTATAGGCCATAGGTATTAGGTAACCCACTAGAGAATACCTCTCTCTTTATACTTTCATATTAACCTCTCTTCTTATACTTTCATATTACCATGCTAGAGAAAAGAGAATAATGCAACCTCATCTTCTAGTTCGGTTTTCTCCCTTAAAGGTCTATTGTGGTAAAATTTATATCTATTGTGGGTCTTGTGTGCATGTATTGACTTTTGTTCTTTATTTCTTGCATTTCAACTATTTCATTCATTGAAGTGGAAAACCAATTATTAAGAAATATGAGATCTAAAGGAGAATTAACCTTCATAATATATATATTTCAGTTATTTTATCAAATTTGTTATGATGGATTGTTCCACTAGAATATCCACAAAAATTTATAGATCATATTGTTATCATATAGAGTTTCATTGGGGTATTTTGTAAGAAGTTGCATGGATCCTGTAACTCAATTAGGAATAAAGTTGTAGAACCCTAACCATGGATGACAAGTCTATTCACAATAACCCTCATTATCTAGTGGAAGAGAGATTTGTGAGGTTGGAAGCACAAGTTAGTGGCATTAATTACAATATTATCCTCCTCGTGGTGGTTCTAGTAATCAAGCCCATACCATTTAGATAGGATGGAGTCTCTAACTCAGAGATCAGTTTAAATGAGAAATCAATAGATCAAGAAAATCCCAAAAAGGAGTCTTTGAAAGTGTGCAAGAAAGAGAAATCAATTCCAAGTTCCAGTAAGCCTTCACAATCCCTATTCAAGATGTAAGAAAAAGTGGACATTAATCCATACCAAGGTGAGAATAATGCATTAAAACTGAATCATTGGTTGCATCAAGTATAATTTTATTTAAGAATTCACCATATATATGAATAAAAAAATGTTTCATTTGCTAGGCTGAAGTTAGAGGGTTGTTCTTTAACTTGATGGGAAATCCATACATAAATATGTAAGTTGGAGGGTATCCTAGTTGTAACTAGGTTGGAGGACTTCAAAACCCTCATTAGGTCCCAATTTTATCTTATCAAGTATGTAGAGGACCAATGGATCTGATGGAACTACCTTAGGAAAAGGACCTTAGGAAAAGGAAGGGTTAGAGTGTATAAGAGTACACCACTCAGTTCAAAAACATGGAAATCATGCCAAGTATGTCTTCAAAGAACCAAAATTACTCCTCAAGCATCTAGGGGTGTACATAGTCATCTATGAAAGCAAGTTATGCTTTTCAAACCAAGGATAATGGATGAGGCATGTGTACAAGCACATTACCTAGAGAGCATAAGCCATAAGAAAAAGGGTAGTGAAATGTTCCAAGAAAAAAGAGAATTAAGAAGCTTTTGACAAGGGGGAGAAGAAGTAGAAATGGAGGAAAGATAAGAAAACAACAACCATTGCACATTAGTGCAAGGATCCCAAAAACCATTATAACCATTACAATATTGATGGAAACATCGAGGAAAAGTGTTGGAAACTACATCCAAAATTTAAATCAAAGAAATGCAAGAAGGGTGCCAAGAAAAGGAATCTTCTAGCCACATATTTTAGTAATCAGGTTGAAAGAAAATTAAGTGTGGATGAGAATATTTTTTACATGTCAGTGTAGAAGGAGGTTAATATGAGTAGCCTCCATCACTAGGAAGAGAAGGAGATGAACAAACGCTTTCACATCAGTATTATAAAAGTCAATAAGACTTAGATAGATGCTTTGTTTGACTCTGATTCATAAGGTAATCTCATGGCAGTGGATCTAGTCAAAAAGCTTGGATTGGACATTTGTGATCATCCTAGCCCATCTCCTTTGGGATGGGTAAAAATGGATGCAAAGATTAAGGTAACAAAATAAAGAAATATTATTGTTGTTGCAAGAGTTGATTTTATTGACAAAGTGGAATTAAACATTGTAGCGCATGACATATGTGGAGTAGTGTTTGGAAGTCCCTCCATGCGTATAAGGGATGTAACTTTGATGCAGAGAGCCAATTGGTACCACTTCATCAAACATGGGAAGTCCTTCATAATAAATGTGCATAAAGGTAACTTAAAAGATTTCATTGGTAATTACAAACCAAGATAAGAAATAAATTAGTTCTAGTAAGCAACATGCTTTACTTTTCTTAAGAGAAAATTAGGTTAATGATGAGTTAATAAGAGAAAAGGAATCCCTATATGGGTGTATTAAAGAGTATAAGCATCCATTCGAGGAGTGACTACAGGGATAAAAAGGAGTGTTCTAGGATTTTAATGAGACACCACCCAAGAGAGAAGTGGAGCATGAACTACAATTATTGAAAGAATCTTCATTGTTGAATATTGGGATATTTATATAGTCTATTCTAGAAAATAAAGTGAAGAAGCAGTTGCAATAATCGCTAGAGTAGGGTGTGATTCAAGCAAGCATACCAATGAAGGATGGGGCTTGGCTAATGTGCATCGATTATAGAGCATTAAACAATATTATTCTCAAGAATTGATATCCTACACAAGGATTGATGATTTGTTAGATCAATTGTAGCACACAAAATACTTCACTAAGTTGAACCTCAAATCGGGGTACCACTAGATACACATCAAAGAAGAGGACACCCAAAAGACTACTTTCAAAACAAGAAAAGGTTTGTATGAATGGTTGGTCATATTATTTGTTTATGTAATGCAACATATGCCTTTATGAGATTGATGAATGATTCCTTATGCTCATATCTAGGTTCATTTGTTATAGTCTATTTGAATGATATATTGGTTTATAATGCTACTTGGGAAAAACATATTTCACATCTTATACAAGCGCCAAAGCATTTGAATAAGAACAATTACTTGCTAACCTCATGAAATGTGAGTTTTCACTATTGTCTTTGGTCTATTTGGAATATTTGATTGGTGAATCTAGGATAGAATCTTTCAATCATGGGTGCTACTAATCCAAGTATCACAACAAACTACTTTTCACAATAAAACAATATACTACAGTAAATCAACATGTGCACAAATATAGACAATTTTTTACAACCCAACTTTGTTATATTAGCAAAATGATAATACAATAATCTAGGGCTCCCATACTAGGGATAATGTCCCCCATACATCCATTAATACAAATATATATAACAACTAGGGCTTGGTATTAGTCCTTTGACAAACAAGCTACCCTGACCAAAGTACGCTGACTGTCTAGCTAATGTAGAGCTCCTCATAAATGCCTGGTCATAACTTGTACACATATGCTTGGTCCTTCGGCTCCCAATTTGCAACAAATCCTATCTGACTCTATCAATGTACCAACTCCATTAGGTCACTTAACATGGTTACTCCTTCGTTCTCATTGGTTGTTAGTCCTTCAACCCATCAAGACTCTCGCCGAGTTGTTCACAACTTCGTTTGTGAACAACTTTCAATTTCCTAGTGTTGGTCCTTATCTCTTTTAGGAATTTTCTTACCACTATCTTGTGTTGCCTGATGAAGACACACTTAGGACCAGAGGGCTTCCCACTATTGCTATTGAATTTCCTTCTCCAACAATAAAATTAGGGCTTGGAAGACTGCCCAACTTTTCATGTAGATGTCCTTCTCCACAACGAAAATTCAGGGCTGCAAACTACTCCTAGTTGATCAGATCTATGAGATCTTCTTTTACCACTTGTAACAATCCCTTATTCCTTCAAGATACTTTTTCCCTAGGGCTTGAAGCAAGCCTCTATAATCCTCCACAAGTTTTACTTTAGGCTACTCCAACTCTGCCACTTCTAGCAGGCCTAAAGTCCTTCTAGGTCACTACATTTAGGGATAATATTTGGACACTTTTGCGATGCCCTCCATCAGTCCACAAATTTCCAAACAAATCCAACCAAACTGTCCAACACTAGGACACCATCCACCTTCAAATCAAATCAACTCATGAGGGTGATCAAACATTCTTGCAACCTTCTGCTACTCCCCTTGACTTTGGTAGGCATGCAACTGCTAATGATGGCTGCTAAAAGGATATTAAACTGTCATGTCCCTCCCCAAATAAATTTATAACAGGTTTTGGTCTCCACACAATTTTGCATAAATTTTGATGAGTAAAGGAACCCAAGCATTTTTTACTTAGGAACTTAGGAGAATGGAAGGCTAAATTAGAGTGCTAGTGGAAGGTGGGGGCCACCCACATGGGAAAACACACTTGGGCACTTGGGAAATTTGAATTGCCTTGGAGGGGAATCAAATGGCTTGGAGAGGAGCCCACATGGGGAAAGGAAGGCCCACGAATATATAAGTAGGAGGAACTCCCCAAATCAAGGTATTTGTTTTTTTCACATCGAGTTCATTTGTGTTGCTCGAGCTGCTTAGCCAAGTTACTTGGTTGTATAGCATCAAGTTTCTCAGGCGGGATACTCAACCTTTCTTTCAGGGGACTTCGAGTTCCACCCTAGGAAGGAATTTCACACTACCTTGGAGGAGAACCGGAGGAGATTTGTGGCCACACCACTCATCCTTCGATCCAACAGAGCATATTTCTGGAACATGCAGAGGTGATTGGTAGTTCATTCGGGCAGCACTTGCCGCGAAATTTTGGGGAGTTGGAGTTATAGCAGAGCATCAAACTTTGGGAGGATTTTTGGAGTAGGAGGTTATTGCATTTGGAAAACTCAACTTATATCTATTGTGGAATACGCAGAGGGCCATTCTGGGGCTCACATGGGAGTTGGTGGAGAGAGCTACAGAGATGGGGTCAACTGGGAAAAGGGAGGAAAGCCACAGGGGATAGAATCTTAGTATTTGGGGCATTTAGAGGGCCTTCCCAACCATTTCTAGACAGACCGATATTACCAGCGTAAGGAGGAGGACGTGGTCCTTGGAGGTCGATTTTCAGAGGTCTAAAGTAGGCGAAACCCTTTCTCTGTTTTGGTGGGTTTTTGTTGAGGAGTCGGGAGCCGAAGTTGTAGAATTTTATGAGCATAGGAAGCAGGGTTTCCAGCACATCCATTTTAGCAGGCAACATAGTTTTCTGGGGAGCATAGATCACCTTTGGAGCAGTAGTTGGGTAGCACTAGGATCACCATTTACTCACCTGGGTTTTTTCATGCTTGTCCTTGGAGACAAGCCTAGGTGCACCATTCCATCACTATTGTATTTGCTCCAGAAAGATTTAATAAAATGGCTAATATGTTCTCTATTTCCAGTGCTTTCATGGGTGTTTATTGATTGTATCTCATTTATGGATGTTGGTTTGTCTATTTTCTTTGTGTATCACTAAATTTCCTAGTTAGGAACATTACAATGGTATCATAGCCCAGATCTTGGCTCAGCCATGGGGAGTTTCTCCTATGAGTGAAGGGGACCGACATAATATTACGTACAAGAGGCAGAGGTATCGAAGCAGAGAAAGAGAGTTGGAAATCACTCCAGACATGGAGGACTAGGGAAAGGCAGTAGTAGTAGAAGACATGGGAGAGCCAAAGAGTAAGGAATCAATGGCCTTTTATAGCCTCTTGAAGGCTCTGAATGATTTAGTAAAGGGTCAGAAGGAAATGATAGAGGGGATCAAAACGCAGAACCGGGAGACAAGCACTCCTGGGGTTTTTTATTTGGAGAGACTTCAGGGGCCTCTCAACAATTCGACCATTCTTTACCCACTACACAACCTCCATCAGCAAGTAGGCCAACTTGAGCTACACTTCCATCTTTTGTGACTTTGGCACAAAATGAACTAGGAGGGGTCAAAGATCCTTCACAGATGGGGGTGCACTTCAGGGAATGTTAGTCAATGGAAGAATACTTCAGGGAAGCACTTTCTTTGAGATATTTCTGCAAGCTCAAGAAGAATGAGGAGAGTAAGGGCTATGGAGGATAGGGCATGTAGAGCTATGAGTTGTAGCAGACTATTGGGAGGATGTACTTCCCCACATACAATGGCACTACAAAGTGCACAACTCGAGCTGGGTAGAGAAGATGGACACTTATTTCCATCTCAATTGGATGACGGAGTTGGAGGCCATCAAGATGGCCATGCAACACTTGCAAGGGGAAGCCCACGACTGGTGGTTTCATGGCTTGGCTACCTTGGGGAATGCTTATGTGAATTCATATGAGGATTTCACCAAGAGGGTGGTGGAGCGTTTTGATAAGAGGGATCTGAAGGCTCACTTCAAGTAGCTAACTCAACTTCAACAAACAGGTAACCTATAATAGTACATATTAGAGTTCTTAAGAGTCTTAGTGATGGTGTCAGACCTATCAGATGTTTGGAGGGTGTACACTTTCATAGAGGTCCTACTCGAGCTCCTGTGTGGACTGGTGAAGTCAAGTAGACCCTCCACGTTGAAGGAAGCAGTGACGTGCTAGAGATTTACAGGGGGACATCCCCAAGTCACAAGCACCATTTCCTGCATGTACTCCCTACCCCTAGAAGGGGAGTGATACTAGGTCACCACCATAGAGAGCAACCCAGGGGCATGGGAAACTGGATGATGAGACTTGGAGGGAACTCAGGAGGAGGAAGTTGTGTTTTACTTGTCGGGAGACTTGGGCACCAGGCCATCGGTGCACAGTTGGCAAAGCCCACTACATCGAGGTGTTCTCAGATAGTGATCAAGAGGACGAGGTGGAGCTAAAGTGTGGTGTGGGAGATGGTGAGAATCTGACAGAGAGGGGACCTCCACCACCACCTCCACAGGGAGGGGCATCCTTTGCTCCATCCATAGGAGTCCTTTATTCTTTATGTGTGGTCCCCAAATTTGTGACATTACAAATTAGAGGTATGATATAGGGGCAATGGGTCTCGGTCTTAGTTGACAGTGGGGCTACCCACAACTTCATAGATGCCTAGTTGGTTTAGAGGAGGGGCCTCACCACGACTGATTTTGAGGGATTTTTAGTCCTGGTGTCGGGTGACCAAAATATGGAGTGCACTTGATATGTGCCCACCTTGATAGTGACCATGGGGAACTACTCCATGACAGACCATTTCTTTTTTTTTGATGTTCCAGACACCAACATGGTGATGGGTGTCCAGTGGTTGTACTCCCTTGGACAAGTTACCATTGATTGGAAGAAGCTAGAGATGGAGTTCACCGGCCTAAATGGCAAGATGGTGGTCCTTAGAGCAATGCATTCTTACCCATCATAGATAGTCTCAATGCATAGGATGGAGGAAGATCTATGACATGGAAACATAGCATGGGAAGTAGAGATGGGGGTTTCAGAGGTTGGGGAACAAGGCCAGTCACCACCTTCGTACATACATGCTTTGTTAGATAGATACTCAGTAGTATTTGAAGATATTCCACTAGGGAAGCCACCATACAGGGGATTCGAGCACACCAACAAGTTGGATCCTTGTGTGCAGGTTGTGATTACCACCCCTTATAGGCACACCAAGTGTAGAAATTCCCACTTGTAGATCACCTGATAATGCAATATACTTGATCCACTTCTACAAACAATTATGTGGAAGCTTAATCGAATTGAGCAAGATCAATTGAACACATATAACTGATAAGAAGAAATCAATCACACATAACACAAAAGAGATAACCAGGGGAAAGCCTCAGCCTAAAACCCCAACTTTGTATTATCATACAAGTGGAAATATAGTCCGGATTACAAAAAGAATCAACTCACAAGCTATCCTACTCTCTTTGCAATCCCTTTGCTGCTCATAGGCAGTCAAAGGCCTCTCTCAAACCTTCTCCTGTGCCCTCCAAGCCTCATATTTCTTTGCGCAATTTTCCTTGGGGTCCAGTGCAGCCACTTATGTGAATTGGCCTCTTCACACACTCACTAACGTCTGATACAACTGCGCAATCCTGAAGGAGATAAATCCTTCTCCATGGATGAGTTTCCTTTAGAGGAAAAATCCATTCAACTGATAGTACATTGTCCCTCCTATGATCTCAACTGGGTCTCTATCTGAACCAACATGCATGAGTTATTCATGAGAGAATATTCAGTTATCTGAAGAACAACAGTTATATGCAAGCATGCATTAACTAATTGAACTCACATTAATTTAAACAAACTATTTAAATCAATCTAAATGGACTTGACTCAGTTAACTGAGCCAAATAATTACTACTCAAATTAGAACTCATCCTTATCTCTTTAACTGATGGATAAATTCCTCAATTAATAGAGAAACTGTTGCATGTCCTCACATAGACTTCAGGTTTGATTTTTCACAACTAATTAACTCATGGTGAATTAATTAATTTATTTTCAAACAGTTGTTAAGTTCAAATTCGAATTTTACTTCACTATTTTAGTTTAGGGACTGACTAAAATAGGAATCCATCTCGAACTGCTAAAAATAGCAATGTTATTTTTAGCACTTCCATTTTTCATTCCGTGTTGCTCAATCTAGCAATGGTACTGCTATTTATAGCAGTGCTATTTTTAGCACTTCTATTTTTAGCATTTCTTGTTGCTATTTTCAACACTCTCTCTCAACAAGAAAGGCATTCAAATCGAACCCGATCCTATACCTTTGGAATGTTATGCATGCAACACTTCTCCTAAGTGTGGTTGCTCCAGCAACTCTAGAAACAAAAAAACTCCCCACTGACCTCTCTGTTGGGCTAGAAACATACTTTGATGCTGAAGCTCTACCTGCCGCTGACAAGTGCTCCCTCTCTAACCTCTGAGCTGCTACAACACTCCATGCATCTCGCACCGTTGCAAACCTCTCTGTGCCATCTTGAACTAGTGCAACACTCTTATGCCTCTCGCATTGTTTCAGTCTGTTAGCTCTGCACTGTCTTGGGATTCCTGCACCGTAGCTCTCTCTACCCCTCCATCTGCATCTGTCTCTACCCACTCAGCCAGTCCTGCTACTCCTCGTCAGGGCTCTTGTAGAAAGGTCTAATCAAAGAGGTTGGGTACCTCAATGATCCTGCCCCCATTCTAGCCTTCTTGGGACTGTCACTCCACATTGCCCCACCTCCTACCTAGAGGTATGGATGCATGTGATCCCTCTGCCCACCTGGCTCGAAATTTCCCCCTACTAGAGGTCTCTGCATGAGTAGATGTCCCTACTCGATCTCCTCTCAGCTTCTCTAGTTGTAGTCACTCCACAACCACCTGAAGCTGCTTCACCAATCGTGGCTCCTCCACAATTGTCTGAGACTTCTTCTATCATTGCATGTTGAGAGGTAATGTACTCTCCCTCTCAACCACCAAGTCTCCATCATTTTCCTTGCTCCTCAAGGCTTGATGCATCTTTAACCTCGAGAGCATACAAGTTCTTGAACTGTGAACTGATCTACTTCACCTGTCTAGTGATGACGTGTCTAAGGAAAACCTTTCCCTTACTGAAGACCACATCATAGCCTCTGTCTTCTAGCATTGCGATCGACACCAAATCAGTCCTGGTACATACTTGACATCGATCAAGGTAATGCAGCTCCATGCTCCCTCTGAAAAACAACCATGCCTACACCTGAGACACTATACTTTTCATCATTACCCATCGCTATGAGTATCTGGAGATATTTCTCCTCCAAAGTACTGAACAAACTCTTGTCGTCAGTCATGTGGAAAGAAGCTCCACTGTCAAGAAACCAACCACTTCCCACCATGGATGAAACCATGCATGCGAAGAGTGTGAAATCCAACTCGAACTGTGA
>APFE030222779.1:195105-261941 GCA_000404065.3 Pinus taeda
GATTTATCTTCATGAAAGTAGTATTGTAGGGAAGGAAAACCTAGTTCTCCTAAGTTAGGAGCCTCTTTCCTCATATATTACATAAATGAATTAGAAATCTTTCTAGATCTATATATTTTAGATAGGCACTTCTAAGTTTACTTTCCCGGGTTGACATTAAATCAAACTCTAAATTGCATCCGCATTTTAGACCCAACAGGAGAGTGAACACATTTTGGAGCACCTCTCACTGAAGTTGCTTGAGGGCAAGCAACATTTGGGAGGGAGGATTATCATGTCCCTTCCCAAATAAATTTGTAACAAGTTTTGGTCTCCCCAAAATTTTGTATAAATTTTGATGAGTAAAGGAACCCAAGAATTTTTAACTTAGGAGCATAGGAGAAAGGAAGGTTTAATTAGATTGATAGTGGAAGGTGGGCGCCACCCACGTGGGAAAACACACTTGGGCGATTGGGCAATTCGAATTGCCTTGGAGGGGAATCGAATGGCTTGGAGTGGGGCCCACATGCGAAAAAGAAGGCCCATAAAGATATAGGGAGGAGGAGCTCCCCAACTCAAGGTATTCATTTTTTGCACATCGAATTCATTTAAGTTGCTAGAGCTACTTAGCTGAGCTACCTGGCTATTTAGAATCGAGTTTCTTTGGCGGGAGACTCAACCTTTCCTTCGGGGGACTTCGAGTGCCACCCTAGGAAGGAATTTCACATTACCTTGGAGGAGAAGTAGAGGAGATTTGTGGCCACACCACTCAGCCTTCGATCCAATAGAGCGTATTTATGGAACATGTAGAAGGGGAACATGCGAAGGTGATTGGGAGTTCATCCGGGAAGCACTTGTTGGAAAAGTTTGGGGAGTTGGAGTTACAACATAAGGTCAACCTTTGGGAGGAGTTTTGGAGTAGGAGGTTACTGTGTTTGGGCAGCTAGACTTATAACTGTTGTGGACTGTGTAGAGGGCCATTCTTGGGCTCACGTGGGAGATGGTGGAGAGAGCTACTGAGTTGAGGTCAGCTTGGAAAAATGAGAAAGACATAGGGGATATCATCTCAGTATTTGGGGCATATTTGGAGGTCCTTCCCATCCATTTCCAGACAAGCCAATATTTCCAGCGTAAGGAGGAGGATGTGGTCCTTGGAGGTCAATTTTTAGAGGTCTGAACTAGGCCAAAATATTTTTGGGTTTTGGTGGGTTTTTTTTTATGAGTCGGGAGATGAAGTTACATAATTTTCTGAGCATAGGAAGCAGGATTTCCAGCACATCCCTTTCAGGCGACAATACAGTTTTCTGGGTAGCGTAGATCACCTTTGGAGCAACAATTGGGCAGCAGTAGGATCACCATTTTCTCACCTGGGTTTTGTCACACTTGTTCTTGAAGACAAGCCTAGGTGCACCATTCCATCACTACTATATTTTATGAAGAAAGATTTAATAAAATGGCTCAGATGTTCTCTATTTCTAGTGATTTTATGGGTTTTTATTGATTGTATCTCATTTCTGGATGTTGGTTTATCTATTTTCTTTGTGTATCACTAAATTTCCTAGTTAGGAATATTACATAACTAAACTTTCCAATATGGACCTCATCCATTAGCACCAATCAACATGAAACACATCACATACATACCTTGGAACCTGTGCATACTGTTGTAGCTTTCATCAACTGGTAAGGGCATCACCATGACCTTGTTTATGCCTCCTCAACATCTCCAACATTCCTCCAAAAGGCTGTGAATTTTTTTCCTTAGCTCCTTATCCCATTATGTTGTTGTTGTTGTTGTGTTCTAGCCCATGTCTAGGCCTTAGGACCCCTTCCTACCTGAATTATTAGGGCTTAGAACCTATAGGAGTCTCTAGGATAGGTCTACGACTCTTATAGGCTACTCCAAACAAGGGTTTTATACCTTTGTTCCTCAACAAAACCTGCAACCAAACAAGATGGAGGAAGAACCATCTCAAATATGCGCAAAATAGCTCCCAAAAAACAGTTCTCCTACTTGACCCTATTTTTGGATGCTTGTGGCCCTCAAACAATCCTTACAGGAACCCAAAATAACCCTGTAAGCCTTCACTTGAGTAGCTCCTCTCTTGCAACCAAGTTTAGATGTGTCTCCACTTGATTGGATGCACTTTGGATGTGACAAAATGACCTCAACAAGTCCTCTATTTATACACTAAAGTGTGGCTCCAATGAGTTTGTCAAGATGGCTAAACTAGCCTTAGCCGATGTGCTCTCCTTGGCAAATTAGCCCACACATAACTTCAAAAATTCACATCTCAACTTCTAGACCTTTGATTTCGATGATTTTTGTTGCTCCAGGTTTCCCTAGAGGTCCTCTATCATCTCTATCGGTCAAACCATCAATCCTAGTCACAGTTTCATGCCCACATGCTTGGGTGAAAATCACATAGGTTTGGGTTCTAAGCCCACAAACATATTTGTGTGTCCCTTCCTCCAAAACCCACTAACCTAGGGTTTGGTGTACCTCCCAAGCTAAAAATATCAACGCTTCCTCTTAGTGAGGGAGGTACTTCCAACACCAGGAAGTTTCCATTAACATCATCTCTGATGACACTAGCCCATCTAGTGTCCATCACTGCAACATACTATGTAGAATGAACCTTGCAATCTCAATAATGCCTCTGCCTCATCCATCCTAACCTGGAGACCTCATCACTTCCATAGGGTTGCTCCCTCTAAAGCTAGACTCCCTCTGAGTCTACATGATCTCCACTAGATCAACCTGCTACTGATATCATGTCCTATAAGGTTAGTTTGAGTTACAGTCAAACATGGGCCATCATCTCCGCAACCCAGTCCTGTAAGCACTCATCCTCTAGGATCAAACACAACTTGTGCACATCCCTTCAATCTCGAATATGAAAAATCATGATCCAATGAATAAACTAGCCTACCAATTTGTAGTCCATCACATTACACAATCTCAATCAAACCAATATCTTCCATGCCAAAGAAATCCTCAAGTTGTTCCATGATCCATGGAAAATCATAAGAAGTCCACGATCAACTATCTGCCCTACAAAAAATTATTGTTCACTAGGCTCACCACCAATCCACCAGAACTCCCAACCAATATTGCTGCCAATCCAGTCAAGACAACATCTCCATGTCTTCAGTTGAACCCTCTGCTCCATGATCTAGATAGTCTCAACTCTCTTTGAGTTGCTTCGTTGTGCACACTCTAATTCACTGGCCCTTCAAAGTAGCTCTAGTACCGTGTTAATTTTCAATGATACTAGAATCTAGGGTAGAACAATAATTGATGCTACCAATCCAAGTATCACCACAAATAACTTTTCACAGTGGAACAATATACAAAAGTAAATCAACATGTGCAGAAATATAGAAATATTTTTACAAATTTTTACAACCCAACAATTATATTAACAAACTTATAACACAATAGTCTAGGGCTCCAAACCAAATCCATTAGGTTATTGAACATGGCTCCTCTTACTCCCTCACTGACCGTTAGTCCTTCAACACATCAAGACTCCTATCGAGTTGTTCACAAATCCATTTGTGAACAATTCTCAATTACCCACTGTTGTTCTCGGCTCTTTTGGGACTTTTATTCCCACTAGTGCCTTCATGTGCTCCTGGATGAGGACACGCATAGGTTCGGAGAGCTTCCCACTATCACTATCGAATTTCCTTCTCCAACAATGAACTTAGGGCATGGAGGACTACCCAAATTTTGTGTAGATGTCCTTCTCCATAAGGCAAGTCCATAGCTCTAATCTGCTCCTATATGATCAAACCTGTGAGCTCTTATTCTGCCACTTCTAACAATCCCTTAGTCCTTCAAGAGATTTGTTCCTTAGGGCTTGAAGAAATCCTATACAATTGTCCACAATTCGTTCTTTAGGCTACTCTAGCTCCCTCACTTTTAGCAAACCTAAAGTCCTTCTAGGTCACTGCACTTAGGGCTAATATTTGGACACTTTCACGCTTCCTTCCATTAGTCCACAAATGTACATATAAATACAACTAAATTGTCCAACACTAGGACACTATCCACCTGCAAATCACATGAACTCAACAGGGTGACCAAACTTCCTGCAACCTCCTATTCTCCCCTTGACTTTGGCACACATGCAACTATTGATGATGACTACTCATAGGATGTTCACCAAACTATCTAATAAGGACCTCATCCAGTAACACCAAATCAACATGAAACACCACTAGTAAGGGCATCACCATGACCTTGTTTAGCCTTCCTTAACAACTCCAACAATACTCCAAAAGGTTGTGGTATTCCTCCCTTAGCTCCTTATCCCATATGATGTTTTTGTCATAGTGTTCTATCCCATGTTTGGGCCTTAGAGTACCCCTCCTACTTGAAGTATTAGGTATCAGACCCTACAGGAGTCTCTAGGACAGGTTTGCGTCTCTTGTAGGCTTCTCCAAACAAGGGTTTCATAACTTTGTTCCTCAATAAAGCCCATGACCAAATAATATGGAGGAAGAACCCTATCAATTATGCACAAAACAACTCCCAAACTACACTTCTCCTGCTTGGCCCTCAAACAATCCGAAAAGGAACCCAAAACAACCCTCTAAATCTTCACTTGAGTAGCTCCTCTCTTGCATCCAGGTTCAGATGTGTCTCCACTTGATTGGATGCACTTTGGATGTGGAAAAATTACCTCAATGAGTCCTCTATTTATATACTCAAGTGTGGATCCAAATAATTTTTCAAGAGGGCTAAACTAGCCCTAGCCGACCTTCTCTCCTTGAAAAATTATCCCACACATAGCTTTAAAAATTCATATCTCAACTTTTATGCCTCTAATCTCGATGATTTTCATTGTCCCAAGTTACTCTAGAGGTCCTCTATCATCTCCATTGGTCAAACCGTCAATCCTCATCACAATTTCACACCCACATTCTTGGGTGCAAAGCCCATAGGCTTGGGTCCAAGACCACAAACATATTTGTGTGCTCATTCCTCCAAAATGCATTAGTCTAGGGTTTGGAATACCTCCCAAGCTACAAATCTCAACATAGAACAATACCTACAAAATTTCATAGCTTTATTTTCAGTGGTATTTTCACACTCCATGCCATAACAATGAGGGGAAAGAGTTTCCAGTGGGGAAAGAATTAACAAAAACATTTTTATGAGATAAAAAGTAATATTAATCAAACAACAATCTTTTCCTTACCAAACTTATAGAAGCCTTTCAAAATAGAGATAGATACAAGTGCCTATTCCAAGGGACTTATTTTGATGTAAGGAGGAAGGCCTATATGGTATCATTCTGAAATATTTCATGGGGTAGTTCTCAACTACCCTATCTATGAGAAAGAATTTTATGCCTAGGTACAAGCTGCTAAAAATTGGAAGCACTATCTAATGGTAAAGGAGAGAATCATCCACACATACCACTAACCATAATATTTGCAACCCCAAATCATGTTACATTAGCTAGAAATTACTAGTGGATGGTGTTCTTACAACAATTTCATATGGTCATCAAGTAAGATAAGGGTAGCACATACATGTTGGAAGACATGATTTCAAGGACACCCACATCCAAAATTATAGCTTTGGGAACTATGACACACATGGACCCTTTCATGGATGACACATACAAAGAGGCATACATAAAAAATGAGGAATTCAAGGATGTGTCTTAGCAGCTATATGGCCAAATTCATGTAGAATATGTTGAAAAAAAAGTTGAGTATAATATCTAGAATGGATTAATCTACAAGTTGGACAATATTTGTGTTCTTAAATGTGAGTGACTACATCTTATTTGCATAACATTTTGTTGTTAGGAAGACAAATTCCAACTTCTAGATGTATGTGTAATAGCTCAGAATGAAAGAAGATGTCGCATGTTATATTAGATGGTGTATGCATTGTTGTAACAAGTAGCACAATAAGAAGAAGCAAGTTCTATACCATCCCTTACTTGTATCCACTTATCCTTGGGAAACAATTTGCATGGATTTTATGGGAGTTTTATCAACAACAAGGAAGGAATATGGCTACTTGTTTCTAGTAGCTATTAGATTCAACAAGCTATGCATCCTCATGCCTTGTAAAAATACCATCAAAGAACAAGAAATGGAAAACTTGTTCTTTGAATAGGTCTAGGGGCACTTTGGAATACCAAGGAGCATCATCTTAGAATGGGATACTAGATTTCTCAATGCATTTTAGATTATGTTGTAAGAGAACATGGGCATAAAGTTGAATAGGTCTACAACATTCCATCCATAGACAAAAGTAGTCAACAAGCCTTTGGTGTATATTTTTAAGGGTTATAACCATATGCATTTGAATATATCGGATGGAAACCTGATGTTTATACAACACTCTTATAATAGAGTAGTCCACACATATATTGGTAAGTCACCTTTTAAAACTTTGTTTGGATATTTTCCACCTTCACCATTGGATGATGTATATAGAAACAAGGAGGAGTGAGGGAGGACCTTATAGGGGATGCATTAAGAGATGAATAATTTGTTGAGAAGATTAGGAAAATACATTTACAAGTTCAAAAGATACTAAAGAAGTAATGGGAAAGGTACAAGGTTTGACATGACCATCATAGTATAAAGAAGTCATTTAGAGTGGGAGACATAATTTGATATTAGTTGAACAAGGGAAGGTTACAAGGTATTGGTAAGAAGCTAAATTCTATGTGGTATGGATTTCCTTTCAATATATTGGAAAATATGGGATATAACACCTACAAACTTAATCTACCTTCATACATGTGCAACTACTTAGGATTTAATACAAAGGATCTCAAACTTTGTGATCCTTCCATGTTGGATCTAGAGGAGAGGTAGGTACTACCTTCTTTAGATAACTTAGCAGCAAATGATTAGGAAGATATTTTATGGGACGTAGTTTTCTAGAGGAGGTCTACAATGAAATGACAAGGATAACATTTCCTTTGGTAGATTGGGTTAAAAGGACAACTCCCAAGAAAAGTAAAGTGGTATTCCAGAGAGAAGGTAGAGATAAAATCTCCTCACCTCAGTTAGTAAATATTATTGGGACCAAAATCCTACATAAATTTGGAGGTATGATTAAGATTGTATCATTATATTATCTTCCATTTATCTGAATGCTTTTAGAGTGGAAAAACTTTGAGGAATCAACTTGTAAGGTCAAACTAATGACAAGTCCTAGTTTATAGAATTAGGTTTTGTAACCTTCCAGAGTACTTTTGAGGCATCAAACAACATATCTTTGGGTCAAAAATTTCTTACATATGTTGGCCAACATGCTATATTAAATACCAATCTGTTAGGAGGCGCAGGGGTTCCATTACATGCTATTGTATTTTGTCCCATAGTTGAGTAGAGAAACTAGAAGTGGGAATTTAATGAGCATAATAGTGGGGGTTAAGGTTATGCAGTAGCATTATAGGCCCTAGATCTTAGGTAACTCCATAGATAGTGTCTATTCCTTTGTACTTGCATATTTCCATACCAGAGAAAAGTAGGCACAATAACCTCACATTCTTGTTGGGTTTTCTCTCTTAAGCATTTCTTAATAAAATTTATGTCTTTTGTGAATGGGTGTATTTGTATTTTATTATGTTATTTATTTATTGAATTTTAACTATTTGATTCATTTAAGAAGAAAATCAACTATTAAAGAATTTGAGATTTGAAGGAGAATTAACCATCTAAGTATGGATTTCAATTATTTTATCAAATTGGTTGTGACAAATTGTCCAACGTAATATCCATGGAACTTTATAGATTAGATTGGAATCAGAGTAGGTGTTTTTGGGGTACTTTATGGGAATTTGCAAGGATCCAGGCATTGATTTAAGGAGAAAGCCATAGAACCCTAGTCATGGCTGATGAATGTGTTCATGTTAAATTTTTAGATTGTTAAATGTCGTATTAGTTACTTTAGCTCAATTTATCTTTTCATTAACAATGCATACAATTATTAGTAGTATAATCAATAATAAATGTAACTGAAGAAAGAACAATATATGCAATGGTAGAGAAGAGAAAATTAAAACCATAAGAGACAGCAGATTGGTCCAAGACCAGGGAAAATCCCCACAAGGGGAAACCCTTTCAAATCTTCCTCTTTAGTAGACCATCATAAAAACATTTCAGCATTAAGTACAATCGTCCCAATACATATGATTTGTAGCGGATAACCATAAATCAGTTCTACATATCTACAAATCTGTTATAATAGCAAAGAGAAACCTAGATCTACTAGATCAATAAAGTTTATGGAAGCCAAGATGTCAAAACCCTAGATCTAAACTGGGTTGCCCTTATCAACATTGTCTACAAGCGACTGAAAATCCTGGGTCGCTCTCATGAATACTGTATGCGAGCGACTATGACTGAAAGGTTGCTCTGAAGAGGTCTTTATGTGTGTGAATTTAGCACAAAACTGCTAAAACCTAAATTCTCTCCCTTACTAATGCTATGTGGGAAATCGAGATGGTAGGGTTGCTCCTAAGGCTACCCTGTGCGAGCAACCGAGGACCAGAACCTTATGATCTACCTCTAAACCCAGAGTCTCTCTCATTGAACTCTCTCCGAAAGACCAAAGAGCCAGACTCACTCTCTTTCCTGCTTTGTGCCAACAACCGTGGATGAAAAAATTATGTTTTGTGTTAGTGACCGAGATCCAGAAAACCCTAATCCAGAGTGAACCTTTCACCTATAATTTTAGACCCTGTGTCTACTCCTTTTGACGAACTCGTGCAAACCAAAATAAAATAGAAGAATAGAAACATGCCTTGATCACTTTTGTTGAAATTAACTTAAGGTCACTTCCTTTTATAGGATTTCTTGAGGGTTTACTTGGGGTTGAGGTTGACCCAAGCAGTTACCCAAATGGTTAGGGCTAACCTGTTCCATAATGAATGAATGAATAAAATAATTCAAAACTTAACTTCAACTTAACCAAATTAGCTGATATTTGAGTCGATTTTGGTCCTCTCGGAAAGATGAATTTAATGCAAGCGTCATTTTGGTAATCTAAGTTTATTAATGTGGAATTTGACCCTAGTTGAAAAAAATTAACACTCCTTCTCAACTAGGAAGAATTCCACCTACCAAAATCTGTTAGTTGATCTTCGCATCATCCTGAAGTGATTTGACTATCTCTGCTCAACTCTATCTGCTGAAACTTTCTCGGATCTAGAAGAAGAATAATAAGGGAGAAATAACTTCCACCCATACCAAGCAATAGGATTATATATCAGACAAGGGATCACATCTCCAACCCAATCCTATTGCCTACCAATCTTCCCAACAATGACCCTTAGTAGTCATGTGGTAGAACACCTGCATCATAATCGACTTGGGTTGTACACCCCAATTACACTCTCAATTCGTTGGCCAAAATTAGCAGCAATATTCCCATCAAGTTGGCCTTCTTGAGGGTATGATTCCAACTTGGGTATACTCTACAAATACCAAGGGGGGAGTGGCATTCTCTAGCCCTATGAAGATAGGAGAGCAATATTCTTCTACCCTGGGTAACATATAGGGTAGCGCCCTATTATCTAGATATCCCTCAACCCAAGGAGCCCTCTATCTCATTTCCTCACCATGGGAGCTCAAGCAGGGTGGGAAGAGTATGCTTAGTGTCCTCGATCAGCACTATCCCTTATCCAGAGGGGCTACATCCATCAGTCGAATATGTTCTCTGAAAATCGAGAGCTTTCTCTTTGGCAATGCCTTGGTGAGAATATCTGCAATTTGTTCATCTTTTGATATGTTATGGAACTTGATAGCTCCTCTCTGCACCATGTCTCAAATGAAGTGATATCGAATATCAATATGCTTGGACTTGTCATGAAACAAAGGATTTTCTACCAAACGGATTCTACTCTTGTTGTCATAGTATATCACTATTGTATCTAGGAATTGCCCAAATAGGTCTCCAAAGAGATTTCTTAACCATACTGCCTCACAGCTAGCCATGATAGAGACAATATATTTTTCTTTGGTTGTTCTCAATGTTGCAGACTTTTGTTTCTTGCTCATCTAAGATATCATGGCAGAGCCAAGGCTAAAACAACATCCATATATACTTTTCCTGTCAATAACATTTCTGACCAAATCAACATCAGTGTATCCATGAAGTTGAACATTTCCCGCAAAATATCTCAGGCCAAGTGTGATCGACCCATCCAAATATCTCAATATGTGTTTGGCGGCTATCCAATGTGTGTGGTGAGGCTTGGTCACGAATTGACTCAATGTGTTTACTGCATAGCATATGTTTGGATGGGTGTTCACAAGGAAAATAAGAGCCTCAATCAGTTGTCTTTACTGGTATGGATGTTCTAAGTCTGGTCCTGCAGCATCTCTACATAACTTCTTGAGTTTCATTTCCATCGGTGTAACCATGGATTTACATTCAGTCATTCCAAATATTTCCAACAAATTTATAGTGTGTTTTCCTTGTGAAAGGAAAATCTCACCAATATTTTGCCATACTTCAAGGCCAAAAATGTAGTGCATGAGACGAAGGTCTTTCATCTCACACTCAGAGGCTAGCTTCCTCTTACATTCGATCATCAGAGACTCACTACCTTCAAAAATAGATCTTCAACATATAAAACCAAAATCAGTGGCATACCTTGGACTACCTTGAAGTAGGGGTTGGGATCGACAATGCTTCCTATGAATCCTAGCTTCACTAAGTAAATGTCAATACGTGCATACCAAGCTCGGGGAACTTTCTTCAATCAATACAATGCCTTCCTCAACCTGCAAACATGTGTTCTTCATCTTCCATTTTGAATCCTTGTGGTTGTTCAACATATACCTCTTCCTGTAACATGCCATGAAGGAATGTAGTCTTTACATCCATTTGATGAGGAGTCCATACCTGAATCGTAGCAAGGGAAACTATAGAACAGATTGGTGTATATCGATCTACAGGAGAAAATATGTCATCATAATATTCAACCTCTTTCTGAGAGAAGCCTCGAGCTACAAACCTTGTTTTATATTTCTCAATGTTTCCATCAATTCCATGTTTGATTTTAAATAGTCATTTTGAAGTCACAACAAGCTTCCTTTTTGGTTTAGGTACAATATCCCATACATCATTTTTCATTATTGATTCATATTCTTAAGCCACATAATCCTTCCAATCTTGTTCTTTTACTGCTTCTTCGAATGTGGACAGTTTGACGTGAATCATAGTACTCATAGCAGCAAGATATCCCTGATACTCGCATGGTTTTTTTCTTTCTCTGAAGGATATGCGAATGGGGATATTTCTTTCAGAATCCTGTAAAAAACGCGAAGCTAAAGTGGTCTCTCCTTATAGGGCGGATCACTTAGAGGAGGATCTAACAGATCTGTAGGTTCTATGCGATCATCAACCATATCAGACTTAGGTACAGATGAACCATCCAAAATATCCTAGTCATCATTCTCTTCCTTGGGAGGATGAGGTGGAGGAAGATCTCTTGCTTTTCCAAGAGCTGAACCTTCATCAAATGTTACATCCCTACTAATTTAGACCTCCCTCTTACCAAGAATATAAATTCTATATGATTTAGAATTTTTCACAATAACCCAAAAACGCACCTCTTCTGCCAGTAGCTTCCAATTTGTTCCTTTTGTCTTTCGGATAATGAAAATATACTGGGCTTCCAAATACACGAAGATGGCTAATATCAGGCTTAATGCATATGGATATTTCTTCAAGAGTCTTGTTTTCTAATTCTTGATGAGGCACCCTGTTATGAACATATACAACAATAGAAGTAGCTTCGGCACAAAGGAACTTTGACACCTTTTGATCTTGGAGCATAGCATGGGAAACTTCTAATATAGACCTGTTCTTTCATTCGGCTAGGTCATTTTGTTCAGTAGTATATGGCACAATCATTTCCTTCTTGATTCTGTATTTCTTGCAAAATGCTATGAATTCTTTTGACATGTATTCTCCTCCATTGTCAGACATGAAGACTTTGATTCTCTTTCTTGATTGATTTTTGATGAAGGATTTGAATTCTTTGAATGTTTCAAAGGCTTCATCCTTGTGCTCAAGATAGTATATCCATGTCTTTCTTGAGAAGTCATCAATAAAGGTAATGTAGTATATATTACCACCAACAAAATGTACAGGCATTGGACCACATATATTAGAATGAATGGAATGGAGGATGTGATGAGTTTTGTTCTTACTGGAGGGAAATGGTCCCCTTGTTTTCTTTCCACTTGCACAACCTAGGCAAACTCCATCATGATGAGCCTGAACATCAGGAATACTAGAGACCAATTTATTCAATTTTGGAAGTGTATCATAGTGAATATGTGCCAGCCCGTGGTGCAATAATTCACTCAAATGATTGGTATTATGGACCAGTGCTAGGAGAGGTCTTCCAGTGACCTTATAGAGTCCTTCAAATTTCGGTCCTAGTGTGAAGGAATCCCTCATAGGTGAATTGACAGGCCAAGTTAGAAATGTACCCTTGATGAAGGAAACCCTAATCCCTTTATCTTCCAGATCCAATATAAATACCATATTCTTCATTAATAATCAAACATACATAACATGATGCAACATAATTGATTTCCAAAAATTCAACTGAAATTTGACGGACCCAAAGTCTTTCACAGGATGACTAGAGTTTTCTCCAAGAATGATCTTTAGCTTAGAC
Source organism: Pinus taeda (assembly GCA_000404065.3). Classification (NCBI taxonomy): domain Eukaryota; kingdom Viridiplantae; phylum Streptophyta; class Pinopsida; order Pinales; family Pinaceae; genus Pinus; species Pinus taeda. The sequence continues at coordinate 207,771 of APFE030222779.1, forward strand.
TCCCTCTCTACTAGATTAGAGAGGACTTCCTTATAACCAGAGAAATGATGAGTGGCCCCATTATCAACCAACAAATTGTCCAATGAATTCAGTGGAAAATAGCTAGTAAGAGCAGAAATGAGAATGTATTCAGACTTATTTAAAACATTAATTTCATACCTGGGAGCCCTTGACTTCTTTTTAGGTGGATGCTCTTCTTCATAGTTGCTTAAGGAGTCTCCCTTTCTTCTATCATCTTTTCTGTTACGGTTATTCCCATGATATTATTTTCTTCTTTTGTTATTGTAGTAGCCTCTAGTGTTGTAGCATGGCCTCTTTCCTATCTCAGGACAATCTCATGCATAATGACCCTTTTTGTGACATTTGAAGCATTCAACATGGGATGTCGATCTTTCATTCCTTATTTTTGTATTTTGAGAAGGAGGCTTCCTTGATGAAACTCTTCTAGTCTTCTTTCTTTTACCATGAGTGATGTATGCAGCGGGTTCTCCCTCTTCATGCTTTTGAATCCTTCCTCTTGCTATCATCCTAGATTCTTCTTGAGTGATTTTTCCAATGATCTCATCATATGATGGAAGGAAATTACTGTTTTTGATAGTAGTAATGAAGGTTTCCCAAATGGGAGGGAGACCTCTAAGAGTCACAACAACTAACTCCCTATCAAGCACATTTTCTCCAACCCTCTACAATTGATGTCTAAGACAAGAGATCCTCATAATATAGGATTGGATCGATTCCCCTTTGTTCATCTTAATTTCCTTGAGTTGATCTTTCAAGGTGATGATCTCATTCAGGTTGTTGACTTGATACATGTCAGTTATCTTGTCATACATATCTTTAGACTTTCTTAAATTCTCAACATAAGCAAGTAAATGATCTTGTAAACCATCTGCTATAATTTTATTTTCTTTAGAATCACCTTTGTTGTACCTATTCTTGAGAGAAGTGGAAGCACTTTCTGGAGGCTCGGACATCCTTCCTTGAATGTGTTCTAGCACATCATTGTTGTCTACTATGATTTCCAATCTGAATTTCCATGTAACAATATTTGATGCACCACCCAACTTTTCATGCTCCTTGAAGGTATAGAACGACATCTTGACCTTGAATAGGCAATATGTTTTCTGAAGAAGAGGGCTTCAAAGATTTTCTTCTCTTAGGCTTGTCTTTCACCTTTGCTCTGGTTCCATGTTAAATTTTTAGATTGTTCAATGTTGTATCAGTTACTTTAGCCCAATTTATCTTTTCGCTAACAATGCATCCAATTATTAGCAGTATAATCAATCATAAACATAACTGAAGAAAGAACAATATATGTAGTGATAGAGAAGACAAAAACACAACCACAAGAGACATCAGATTGGTCTAAAGACCAAGGAAAAACCCCACAAGGGGGAAACCCTTTCAAATCTTCTTCTTTAGTAGATTGTCATAAAATGATTTCAACAATGAGTATGATGAGCCCAATAGATATGATTTGCAAGGGATAACAATAAATCAGATATTTTATAACAACAAAGAGAAACCCATATCTACTAGATCATTAAAGTTGAATGAATCCAAGATGTCAAAACCTTAGATCTAAACTGGGTCTCCCTTATCAACACTATCTGTGAGCGACTGAAACTCCTGGGTCACTTTCATTGATAATGTATGAGAGCGAGGACTTTATGCTTGCGAATCTAGAACTGAACTGCTTAAACCCAAAGTCAATCCCTTACTAATGCTATGAGGGCAACTAAAATGGCAGGGTCACTCATAGGGTTACCCTGTGAGAGTGACCGAAACCTTTTTATCTGCCTCTGAACCCAGAGTAGCTCTCATTGAATTGACTCTGAGCGGCCAGAGAAACAGATTTACTCTCTTTCCTGCTCTGAGACAACGACTGTGGATGAAAAAATTATGTTATGTGCCAGCGACCGAGATCCATAAAACCCTAACCCAGAGTGAACCTTTTGCCTACAAATTCAGACCCTATGCGAACTCCTTTCGACGAACCTATGCGAGCCAAAAAAAATAGAAGAATAGAAACACGTCTTGATCAAGTGTGTTGAAATTAACTTGAGGTAAATTCATTTTATATGATTTCTTGAGGGTTTACTTGGGGTTGAGATTGACCCAAGAAGTTACCCAAGTGGTTAGGGCCGACCTGTTCCATAATGAATGAATGAATAAAATAATTCAAAACTTAAGTTACACTTAACCAAATTAGGTGATCTTTGGGTCGATTTTGGTCTTGAGCTTGAAAAGAGGAATTTAATGCAAGCATCATCTTGGTCATATGAGTTTACTAATGTGTAATTTGATCCTAGTTGAAAAAATTAACACTCCCTTTCAACTAGGAAGAATTCCACCTGCCAAAATCTGTCAGTTGATCTTCACACCATCCTAAAGTGATTTGACTGTCTTTGCTCAACTCTATCCGCTGAAACTTTCTTGGATCTAGAAGAAGAAGAATCAGGGAGCAATATCTTCCAGCCATACTGAGCAACAGGATTATATATCATACAGGGGAGCACATCTCCAACCCAATCCTATTGTTTACCGATCTTCCCAACAATGACCCTTAGTAGTCATGTGGTAGAACAATTGCATCATAATCGACTTGGGTTTTACACCCCAAGTATACTCTCAACTTGTTGGCCAAAATGAGGATCGGTATTCCCATAAAGTTGGCCTACTTGAGGGTATGATGCCAACTTGTGTATACTATACAAAGACCAAGAGGGGAGCATCATTATCCGACCCTATGAAGATAGGGGAGCAACATTCTTCTACCTTGGGTGAATGTTATGGGTAGCACCCTTTTTTCCAGAGTTCCCTCGACCCGAGGAGCCCTCTATCTCAATTCCTCACCTTGGGAGCTCAAGTTGGGTGGGAAGAGTATGCTTAGTGTCCTTGATTAACGCTACCCCTTATCCAGAGGGGCTACATCCACCAGTCCAAGTTGTTACCTGAAAATCGAGAACTTTCTCTTTGGTAATACCTTAGTGAGAATATTTGCAATCTACTCACTTGTTAATATGTGATGGAGCTTGACAACTCATGTCTTCACCATGTCTCGAATGAAGTGATATCGAATCTCAATATGCTTGGACTTGTCATGAAACACAAGATTTTTCTGCCAAATGAATTACACTCTTGTTGTCATAGTATATCACTATTGTATCTAGGACCTGCTCAAATAGCTCTCCAAAGAGCTTTCTTAACCATATTGCCTCATAACTAGCCATGCTAGCGGAAATATATTCTGCTTCGATTGTGCTCAATGCTACAGAATTTTGTTTCTTGGTCATCCAGGATATCATGGAAGAACTAAGGCTAAAACAACATCCAGATGTACTTTTCATGTCGATAAAATTTCTGGTCCAATCAACATCAGTGTATCCATGAAGTTGAACATTTCCTGTAGAATATCTCAGGCCAATTGTGAATGACCCATGCAAATATCTCAATATGTGTTTGGAAGCTATCCAATGTGTGTGGCGGGGCTTGGTCATGAATTGACTCAATGTGTTTACTACATAGCATATGTCTAGATGAGTGTTCATAGGGAACATCAGAGCACCAACCAATTGTCTATATTGGGATGGATTTTCTAAGTCTGGTCCTATAACATCTCCACATAACTTCTTGAAGTTCATTTCCATCGGTGTAACCATGTATTTAAATTCAGTCATTCCAAATGTTTCCAACAACTTTACAACGTATTTTCCTTGTGAAAGGAAAATTTTACTAGGGTTTCACCATACTTCATGGCTCAAAAAGTAGTGCATGATACCAAGGTATTTCATCTCATACTCAGAGGTTATCTTCCTCTTACATTTGATCATAAACGACTCACTACCTATCAAAAATAGATCGTCAACATATAAAACCAAAATTGGTGGCATACCTTGGACTACCTTGAAGTAGAGGTTGGGATTCGCATTGCTTCTTGTGAATCCTAGCTTCACTAAGTAACAATCAATACGTGCATACCAAGCTCGGGGAGCTTGCTTCAATCCATAAAATGCATTCTTCAACCTGCAAACATGCATTCTTCGATCTTCCACTTTGAATCCCTGTGGTTGTTCAACATATACCTCTTCCTCTAACATGTCATGAAAGAATGTAGCCTTTACATCCATCTAATGAAGAGTCCATCCTTGGCTTATAGTAAGGGAAACTATAGAATAGATGGTTGTATATCAAGTTACAACAACAAAAATGTCATCCTAATCTTCTCCCTCTTTGTGAGAGAAGTGTCGAGCTAGGAACCTTGCTTTATATATCTCAATGCTACCATCAATTCCATATTTGATTTTAACTAGCCATTTTAAAGTCACAACAGACTTCCCTTTTAGTCTAGGTACAATATCCCATACATCATTTTTCATAATTGTTTTTTTTTCTTCAGCCATAGCATCCTTCAAAACTTTTTCTTTTACTGCTTCTTCAAATATGGACGGTTTAACGAGAATCATAGTACTCATAGTAGCAACATATCATTGATACCTGCATGGTTGTTTTCTTTCTCTAAATGATTTGGAAATGGGGATATTTCTTTTAGAATCCTATAAAGAATCACGAAGTCAAAGTGGTCTCTTCCTAGAGGGAGGATCACTTGGAGGAGGATCTAACATATCCATAGGTTCTATGGGATCATTAACCATATTAGACTTAGGTATAGACAGGCCATCCAGAATATCCCAGACATCATTCTCTTCCTTGGGAGGAGGAGGTGGAGGAAGGTCTCTTGCTTTTCCCAAGGGCTGCACCTTCTTCAAATGTTACATTCCTACTAATTTCGACCTTCCTCTAACCAGGAATATAAATTCTATATGCGTTAGAATTTTCACAATAACCCACAAATGTACATTTTCTGCTAGTATCTTCCAATTTGTTCTTTTTGTCTTTCGGCACATGAAAATATACTGGGCATCCAAATACATGAAGGTGGTTGATATCAGGCTTAATGCCTATGAATGTTTCTTTAGGAGCCTTGTTTTACAATGCTTGATGAGGCACCCTGTTTCGAACATATACAACAATAGATGTAGCTTCGACCCAAACGAACATTGACACCTTTTGATCATGGAGCATAGCATGAGCAGCTTCTAATATAGATCTATTCTTTCTTTTGGCTAGACAATTATGTTCAGGAGTATATGGCACAATCATTTCCTTCTTGATTTCTTCTTTCTTGCAAAATGATATGAATTCTTTGACATGTATTCTCCTCTATTGTCGGACCTGAAGACTTTGATTCTCTTTCTTGATTGATTTTTGATCAAGGCTTTGAATTCCTTGAATGTTTCAAAGGCTTCATCCCTGTGCTTAAGATAGTATATCCATGTGTTTCTTGAGAAGTCATCAATAAAGGTAATGTAGTATATATGATCACCAATATAATGTACATTCATTGGACCACATATATCATAATGAATGGAACAAAGGATGTGATGATTTTTTTTATTATTAGAGGGAATTGGTTCCCTTGTTTTCTTTCCACTTTCACAACCTAGGAAAACTCCATCATGATGAGCATGAACATCGGGAATACCAGAGATCAATTTCTTCAATTTTGGAAGTGTATCATAGTGAATATGTGCTAGCCTGCGGTGCCATAATTCGCTCAAATGATTGATATTATGGACTAGTGCTAGGAGAGGTCTTCCAATGACCCTATAGAATCCTTCAAATCTTGATCCTAGTGTGAAGGCATCCCTCATAGGTAAATCAATAGGCAAAGTTAGAACTTTACCCTTTATTAAGGCAACCCTCATCCATTTATCTTCCAGAGAGGATATAGATACCGTATTATTCATTAATCCTAGCACATACATAACATCATGCAACAAAACTGATTTCCCAAAATTCAGCTGAAATTTGACGGACCCAAAGCCTTTCACAGGATGAGTAGGTCTGTCTCTAAGAATGATATTAGCTTAGTCTCCATCTATACCATATTAGAGAGAAATTCCTTATAACCAGGGAAATGATGAGTGGCCCCACTATCAACGATCCAACTATCCCACGAATCCGGTGGAGAAGAACTAGTAAGAGAAGAAATGAGAATGTATTCAGATTTATTTACAGCATTACTTTCATACTTTGGAGCCCTTGACTTCTTTTAAGGAGGACGATCTTCTTCATGGTCGCTTAAGGAGTCTCTCTTTCTTCTATCATCTTTTCTGTTACATTTATTCCCTTGATAGTCTTTTCTTCTTTTATTATTTTAGTAGCCTCTAGTGTTGTGACAATTGAAGCATTTAACATGAGATGTCAATTTGTCATTCGTTCTTTTTGTATTTTGAGAAGGAGGCTTCCTTGATGAACCTCTTCTAGTCTTCTTTCTTTTACCATGAGTGATGTATGCGGTGGGTTCTCTCTCTTCATGTTTTTGAATCCTTCCTGTTGCTATCATCCTAGATTCTTCTTGAGTGAGTTTTCCAATGATCTCATCAAATGATGGAAGGACATTACTATTGTTGATAGTAGTAATGAAGGTTTCCCAAATGGGAGGGAGACCTCTAAGAGCCACAACAACTAGCTCCCTATCAGGTACATTTTCTCCAACCTTATGTAATTGATATCTAAGACGAGAGATCCTCATAATGTAGGATTGAAAAACTTCCCCTTTGTTCATCTTAATTTCCTTGAGTAGATCATCATAAAAATATTTCAACAATGAGTACAATGAGCCCAATACATATGATTTTCAATGGATAACAATAAATCAGATTTACAAATCTGTTATAACAGAAGAGGGAAACCCATATCCACCAGATCACTGAATTTGACTTAAGCGAAGATGTCAAAACCCTAGATCTAAACTGGGTCACCCTCATCAACACTGTCGCGAGCGGATGAAACTCCTGGGTCTCTCTTACAGATACTGTATGCGAGCGAATGTGACTGCAAGGTCACTCCTAGGAGGTCTTTATGTCTATGACTCTAGCACTGAATTGTTAAAACCCAAATTCGCTCCCTTATTGATGTTTTGCAGGCGACCGAAATGGCAGGAAGGCTACCTTGTACAAGCGATTGTGGACCAAAACCTTCCAATTTGCCTCTGATACCAGAGTCACTCTCTTGCCTTCTCTTTGCCAGTGACCGTGTACAAAAAAGTTCTATTCTGTGCCAGGGACCGAGATCCAGAAAACCCTAACCCAGAGCAAACTTTTCACCTGTAATTTCAGACCTTGTGCGAACTCCTTCTGACAAACCTGTGTGAGCCAAAACAAAATAGAAGTATAGGAACATGTCTTGATCAAGGGTGTTGAAATGAACTTGAGGTCGTTTCCTTTAATAGGCTTTCTGGAGGGTTTACTTGGGGCTGAGGTTGACCCAAGCAGTTACCCAAGTGGTTAGGGCCGACCTGTTCCATAATGAAAGAATGAATAAAATAATTCAAAACTTAACTTCCTCTTAACCAAATTAGGTGATATTTGGGTTGATTTTGGTCCTCTCGAAAAGAGGAGTTTAATGCAAGCATCATCTTGGTCACCTTAGTTGATTAATGTGGAATTTTACCCTAGTTGCAAAAATTAACACTTGCATATTTCCATACCAGAGAACAACAGGCACAATAACCTCACCTTCTTGTTGGGTTTTCTCTCTTAAGCATTTCCTAATAAAATTTATGTCTTTTGTGGATGGGTATATTTATATTTTATTATTTCTCTATTTATTGGGTTTTAACTATTTCATTCATTTAAGAAGAAAATTAGCTATAAAATAATTTGAGATTTGAAGGAAAATTAACCATCAAATTATGGATTTCAATTATTTTTATCATATTGGTTGTGATAAATTGTCCAATTGTAATATCCATGACACGTTATAGATTAGATTGGAATCAGAGTAGGTGTTTTTGGGGTACTTTATGGGAAGTTGCAAGGATCTTGGAATTGGTTTAAGAAGAAAGCCATAGAACCCTAGTCATGGTTGATTAATTTGTTCATGATAACCATCATGATCTTATGGAAGAGAGATTTATGAGATTGTAAGCACAAGTCAGGGGCATTAATTGAAATATGGACCTTCTCATGGTGAATCTAGCAAGAAAGCCTGGATTTCTTCGAGAGGATAGATGCTTTAACTTAGAGTTCATATCATAGGGGGAATTAGGAGATCAAATAGATTCAAAAAGGAGTAAAAAAATGTGCTTGAGAAAGAGTAGTTGAGTTCGAGTGTTGTTAACCCTTCACATTAGCTATTCAATATGGAAAAAAAATTGGACATAAAGATATACCAAGTTTAAATTGATGCATTAAAACTAAATCTTTGGTTGCAATAAGTAGAAGTTTATTTCAACATTCACCATGTAGATGAAGAGAAAAGTATTTTGTTTTCTAAACTGAAGTTAGAGGGAAACACTTTAACCAAGTGGGGAATCCATACATAAACACTTAGGTGGGAGGGGTCATTCACTAAGAACTAGGTGGGAGGACTTCAAAATCCTCACTACCCTATCAGGTATTTAGAGGACCAATGGATTTAGTCGAACTACTTCAAGAAGAGGCAAGGATAGGGCAGAAAAGAGTACACCATTAAGTTCAAAACTATGGGCATCATGTTCTCTCCCAAGAAACTGATTGTAATTATCAAATATATATGGGACCCACATACTCATCTATGAAATAAAATGACGATTTTCAAGCCAAGTAAATTGGATGAGGCATGCATACATGTAGAGTACTTGAAAAACATAGGTCACAAGAAAGGAAAAATAAGTGGTTTCAAGAAGAAGGAGTGCCAAGAAGCTTCTAAGAAGGGGAAGAAGTGGTCATCAGTGCAAGGATCCCAACAACCATTGTAACTACTGTAATATTGATGGACAATCTAAGGAAAATTGTTGGAAACTACATCCAAAGATGAACTCGAAGAAGCGCAAGAAGGGTACAAAGAAAAAAATCTTCTAGCCACATATTTGAGAAATTAGATTGAAGGACACTCTGATGTGGATGATAATATTTTCAACACATCAATGTATAAGGAGGTGAATCTAAGTATCCTTTGTCACCAGGAAGAGAAGGAGATGACCAAATCCTTCCACATCTAGATCTAGGTCATGAAGATTGAGATAAATGATTTTTTTGACTTTATTCACATGTTGATCTCATGGTAGTAGATCTTGTCAACAGGTTTGGATTTGAGGTTCGTGATCATTCTACCCGAGATCAAGGCAAAAAAGTAGTGCAAGATTAAATTTATTATAACTGTTGATTTTATTGATGAAGTGGAATTGGATGTAGTACCACTTGATATATGTGGAGCAACATTTGGAAGTCCCTACATGTATATGAGGGATGCAATTGTCATACAAATATACAACTAGTACTTCCTCGTCAAGGAAGGGAAGTTCTTCACTATTAATGCACATAAAGGCAAGTCAAATATTTCACTAGTAAGTGCCAACCAAGCTAAGAAGTTGATTAGTTCCAATAATAAATATGCTTTACTTTAATTAAGAGAAAATGAACCAAATATTTTGGGCTAAGATTTGGTTCAGCCCAATCTATTGGGTTGGTCAAGAGATTTGACCCCTCTCGGTGCTTGGTAGATCCAAAGTTAAGATGGATCTAGGCTGGTTTTATTATTTATTATATATTAATTATATTTATAATTAATAAATATAATTATAAATATAATTTTATTTTTTTAATGCAATTTTGACCAAATCAAATTGTTTTATTGATAATTATTAATTATTAATTACTTTATTGTATTCTTAATTTTTAATTTAATTTAATTTATTTTGACCAATTCAAAATGTTTTACGGGACATTACAACATCCCCCAATTTTTTTTCTTTTAGATTTAATTTAAAAAAAATGTTATAAAAAAATATTTTGATTTTGAAATGAGTTATGATTTTTGGGCACGTGGTATTGATAAGACATGGTATTGGCCCATGATATTGTAACAAATCCTATTTGTAAGATAATAATATCCATGGTAAAATGGGGGTGAATATCCATGGTTAAAATGTTGTTATATTGTAAGTTTATAAAATATTTAAAAAATATTGACATACAATATTTATTACATTACACCTAATACCTACACATCTTCCCCATATTGAGCTGTAGAGCACCTCTCGGTGCAACCATATAAAAAATTTAAAATTTAGATCAATAGAAATTATGAACAAAATGGTAATAAATCTGAAAATTAATATATAAGTAGTGTAATAGACTAGATGTCAGTTTGGGCGGATGAGGTCTTAGGCTTTGGGGCTTCGATTATACCAATAGGATTTAAGCATGGTACCAAAAGTTTGGAAGAAAGGCTAGAGAGGACTCACGTTTCTCTAGAGTTGTAATGTAGTCTTTCAATTCCTATTGTGGTCACTTGGGTGGTCCTTATACCAATTACAACAAAGAGTGATGTGAAAATTACATGGAAAAATTATATAAAAACTTATAAATAGCTTAATTAAAGTTAACTTGAAGACAACATTAGTTGAAAATTTGGCAGCTCAGGGACGAATTTCTAAAAATATAAATTCTTAAGATAGTAAATCATCTTGCGTCAATTGGTAATCAAGTATTGTTGATGGAAAACCCCTTCTGATCATCAATCAATCCTAATAGTTCAATTTCAAATTAATCATCAATATTATCATTAATATTAATATTATTATTATAATATTATATTATTATTAAAAATAAATTCAAGTCACTTAATCAAGGCTCTCAATAATGTTCTCTTACACTCTCATTATTGGCATGGTATATTCCCCTTACACTCTCATTAATGATCTTACACTCTCTTACTGTTAAGTTATGGTATGTTCTATGCTTAGAGTAATTTACTTTTCTTTCTTATTATTATTCATAGATTAGCAATCACATGTGCATAAGTAAAGTGTAGATAGAACATTAAATGACCAACAGAAAAAAAGCCAAGACAAGGGACACAAGATGTGGCGGCTAGCCAGGGACAAACCCCAAAATTGTGGGGAAACCATTTGATCAAATCTTCTTTTATCAATAATTCAGCAGAGAGAAATAGTACAATAAATCTGATTTATATCAATAGTAGCAAACCCTAGATCAACAACATCAGCATTAGCAGCTTCATCATCAAAACTAGGGTAGTTTATATCTCGCAAATCGACCATCGGATCGGCTTGATTCCACCACCAAAAAATGCGGCCTTCAAAGGAGGTCCAGATGGACCTCCAATGCAGTTCATAGGAGGAGATCTGATGGTCAACGCTGGTCAAACTTTGGATCTACAGTTGCAGCTTCAGGTTCAACAGCTTCCTTCCACATGTGTGAGAGAGAGTCTCTTTGCAGTAGAGAAGAGCCTCTTTTCTACACTAGAGAGAGAGAGAGATGTGATGAGATGAGTGAGTGCAAATGAGGAAAATTCCTCCTGTATTTATACACAACTGTTGATGTTTGAATAGATGCGATTGTTGGGTTTCTGAGCCTACATGAGTTGTAGGTCGGCTTGATAATAATTCCATAATCAAAATAAACTCATATCTCCATAAATACTTATCGGAATCAGATGATCTTTAGATCAATCCTACACCTCTCGATGAGAGGAATCTAATAAAAATATTATCAGCCATGAATAATATGACCCACATGGAGTTTGGCCCTAGTTGCCAATTTTAACACTCCCTCTCAACTAGGGAGAACTCCATCTGCAATCTGTCTGTTGGTCGCTGCTATTCATTCATCAAATGCACTGCCCTGTACATCTTGACCCCTGCTCTGATCTAATCATCCTACCTGCTCTGCTCTATTCTGCCTACTTTGCTCTGTTATGTTCTACCCTGTTCTGATCTACTATGCTCTGCTCTGTTCTGCTCTGTTCTGTTCTGCTCTGTTTTTGTCCGAATTATGAAGAAGAAGAAATGATCGAGGATGTATCATACTGACTCAAAGTTAGTCTTAGAGTATGTACCACTGGTCCCAGACTAGTCTCAACTAACCTGAAGTTAGTGTCATAGTGAGTGCAACTCCTACTACTAGTCCCAGACCAATATCATCCTCCACTAACTCAAAGTCAGTCTCAGAGTGTGTACCACTGGTCCGAGGCTAGTCTCAACCTACCCGAAGTCAGCGTCATAGTATGTACCTCTCCTACCACTGGTCCCAGACCAGTATCACAGTCTCAGAGAGTGTACCACTGGTCCCAGACTAGTCTCAACTGACTCGAAGTCAGCATCATAGTATGTACCACTCTCACTGGTCCCAGACCAGCACTACACTGACACGAGGTCAGTCTCAGAGTATGTACCACTGGTCCCAGACCAGTCTCAATCGACCCAAAGTTAGCGTCATAGTGGGTACAACTCCTACTATAGATCCTAGACTAGTATCATTTATCCCAGATCAATGAAGGTCATCCTAGCATAGGGAGTATGGTTGATACAGTGATGCGTCCATCGGTACTACTATGGTCCCTAACTTCATTTCCCTGCTCATTGATAAAATGAGAGGTACTTCCCATGAGTCCCTGACTGCATGGGTAGGATGCCTTGAGAGGAGAACTTAATTAATCCCGTCCTCACAGGAGAACTAATCATCCTGCTACACAATCGCCATGGAGAACACATCATCCAAGCCTCATAGGAGAACTAATCATCCTGCTACATAATCATCATGGAGAACACATCATCCAAACCTCACAGGAGAACCAATAATCCTGCTACATAGTCGTCATGGAGAAAACATCATCTAGACCTCACAAGAGAACCAATCATCCTGCGACATAGTCGCCATGGGGTGTACATGTACACCACCAGGGGATAGTGAGTCACCTTGTGGTCATATGTCGCTCCAAGATTTACACCGCAGCCCCCCTTGGAGCTCCCAGAGCTCAGTGTATCATATAGGACCCTCATCTGAGGGTCTTTGAACAACACCAAGTTTTTCTCGGAAAGTCAGGAATTTGACTTTCCCTAGGGGCTTTGTCAGAATGTCGGCGACTTGTTCATCTGTACCGATATGTTGGAGCCTTATAGCTCCCCAATGCACCATATCTCAAATATAGTGATACCTGATATCGATATGCTTGGAGCAATCATGAAATACGAGATTCTATGACAAACGAATCCCACTCTGGTTGTCACATAGGATCATGGTGGTATCCAATGTAAATCCAAACAACTTACTGAAGAGCTTTCACAACCAGATTTCCTCACAGGAGGCCATGCTAGTAGCAATATATTCTGCTTCGGCAGTGCTCAAAGCCACCGACTTCTACTTCTTGCTCATCTAGGATATCGAAGTAGATCCAAAGGATAAACAACACCCATAAGTGCTCTTACGGTCCTCCACATTGCCTGCCCAATCAACATCATCATATCCAAGTAGTCTCACATCTCCGACAGTGTATCTTAACCCATAAGTGATTGTGCCACGAAGATATCTCAACAGATTCTTGGTACCAATCCAATGTATGTGGTGAGGTTGAACCATATGTTGACTCAATGTGTTAACTGCAAAGCATATGTCTGGACAGGAGTTCACTAAGAACATTAATGCTCTGACGAGTTCCCAATACTCTGTAGCATTTTGTAAAACAGGTCCAGCAACACTACCGCTTAACTTCTTGAAGTCAAGCTCCATCGGGATAGTTATAGGCTTGCAATCTACCATACCAAATCTCTCCAATATCTTTACCACATATTTTCCTTGAGATAGGATAATTTCCCCTGGCTTCCGCCATACTTCAAGTCCTAGGAAATAGTGCATCAGTCCTAGATCCTTCATTTCAAATTCAGAAGCCAACTCCCTCTTACATTGTGAATAAGATGGTCTGCGCCTGTTAGGAAGAGGTCATCTACATGCAACACCAGTATGAGAGGTTTCCCATCTTCAACCTTAAAGTAAAGGTTAGGATCGCTTCACTCCTAGTGAATCCCAGCTTCATCAAGTAGCTATTGATCCTCTCATACCATGCTCGAGGTGCTTGCTTTAGCCCATAGAGAGATTTCTTCAACTTGCATACATGAGATTTTCGATCATAAATCTCAAATCCTTCGGGTTTCTCCACGTAGACCTCTTCTTTGATCAAACCATGCAAGAATGTGGTCTTGACATCCATCTGATGTAGGTTCCATCCTTGTGAAGTCGAAAGAGCTATGATCAAGCGGATGGTCGTATATCTGGCAACAGGTGCAAATATCTCATTGTAGTCTATACCTTCCTTCTAAGAGAAACCACGAGCAACAAAACGAGCCTTATACTTTTCCATACTTCCATCTGTTGCATGCTTTATCTTGTAAAGCCATTTAGAAGTGACAATTGTCTTGTCTTGGGGTGTGGGAACTACTTCCCAGACATCATTCTTCATAATAGACTCGTATTCTTCGGTCATAGCATCCTTCCATACTTGATTCTTGATGGCATCTGAGAAAGATGAAGGCGCATTTTTTATGATCGTGCTCATGATGGTCAGGTATCTCTGATACCTGTTAGGTTTCTTACTTTCACGGAAGTTTCCTCGAGGTGCAGCATGTCCTTCAACATCATCAAGTAGCCCCCTAAGCCATGAAGGCCTATTCCTAGAAGAGGAAGGCTCATGTGGAGGAGGATCATTCGGATCCATGGGTTCTTCCACATCATGCATTATTTCATCATCCTTTTCTTTCGGTTCCCTGGTGTCAGCTTCTTGAGAGCTCCTCAAAGTCAGAAGATTGTCCACCTTACTGAGAGACATATCTTCGTCAAAGGTGACATCATGATTAATCACAGCTTCCCTTTGACCAACTACATAGATTCTATAGCCCTTAGTATTTTCTCCATAGCCCACGAAGATTCCTTTCTTCTCTTTCGGCACATGAAAATATACAGGGCTTCCAAAAATTCTAAAATGAGATACGTCATGTTTCTTACCAGTGAACATTTCTTCAGGAGTCTTGGAACCTAATGCTTGATGAGGGCATCGGTTTTGTACATATACAACGGTGTTTGCAACTTCAACCCATAGAAACTTCGGAAGTCTTTGATCATGGAGGATGGCACAAACAACTTCCACAATTGTACGGTTCTTCCTTTCCACCACACCATTCTGTTTAGGAGTATATGGTGTAGTAGTCTCCCTCTTGATGCCAACCTCTTTACAAAAGTCATGAAACTCGTTAGATTCATATTCAATCCCATTATCAGTCCTTAAGATCTTGATCTTCTTTTCGGTTTGATTTTCGATCAAGTATTTGAAGTGTCAAAACCAAGAGAACACTTCATCCTTCTTCTTCAAGAAGTATATCGACGTATTTCAAGAATAGTCATCTGTAAAAGTAAGGTAATATGAATATCCTCCTAAGGAGTTCACAGGAATCATACCAGATATGTCTGAGTGAACTAGTTGTAATATATCAGAGGTCTTGCTTTGGCTTGAGGGGAATGGTCCCCTTTTGAGCTTTCCTTCGGCACATCCTAGACATACACCTTCTTTCTCTACTCTGAATTCGTGCATCCCTGTTACCATTTGTCTTACATCGGGTAGAGCTTTGTAATGAAGGTGGGAAAACCTCTGATGCCAAAGTTTGGACTGAAGAGATGTGTCACAAGACGTGACACCCAACAAACTTCCACCAACCTGATATAATGAATCAACTCGAAACCCAAGAGTGAAGGCATCTTTAACATTATTTTTCCATATACGTACCTTGCCATCACTGAAGGTTACCTTGTAGCCTTTGTCTTCCATTGCTGAAATGGACACCAGGTTCTTTTTGAGGTCAGGTACATATAATACATCCTGTAAGTGGATCGTATTACCTTGATTCAATTTGAGAGAGACATTGCCTACACCTTTCACAGTATATTTCATATTACCTCCAAGGACAATTTCCAAGTTAGTTTCTTTCTCTATCATATTATGGAGAACTTCTTTGTAACCAGTGAAGTGCCTTGAGGCACAAGGAGTAGAGGTAGATAGAGCTGCTGGTAGATAATATTCATCCTGCTTATTTCTAAGAAACAAAGCTTGATTTTCATCATTAACTTTAAATAAACTCACCAGTCTATCATATATTTCCTTGGAGGTGTCCAGGTCGGAGATGTTGGCTATCAAGTGCTTGTCGAGAGAGTCCTGGATGATCTTCTTTATTTTGACTTCTCCGATTTTCCATTTGTTCCTAGCAGTAGTGGATGCATTTGATGGAGGCTCAACAATATTGCCTCTCACATGGTCCAACACTCCTTGATCTTCTAAGGTTAGACCGATAGACATATTCCATCCGTGATAGTCATCTTTCTCATGGAGCTTGTCTTCGGTAGGAAAGAGTGATGAGGACCCCATAGTTCTTTTAGGATAGCCTTGCCAATCTTCTCTTCGATGATTGCTCTTGCTCTTGCTCGGGCTTTGTCTTCACCTCAGCTCTGATACCATGTTAAGTTATGATATGTTCTATTCTTAGAGAAATTTAATTTTCCTTCTTATTATTATTCATAAATTAGCAATCACATGTGCATAAGTAAAGTGCAGATAGAACATTAAACGATCAACAAAAAACAAGCCAAGACAAGAGACATAAGATGTGGCGGCTAGCCAGGGACAAACCCCACAATGTGTGGGGAAACCCTTTGATCAAATGTTCTTTTATCTTCAATAATTCAGTAGAAAGAAATAGTACAATAAAACTGATTTATATCAGCAGTAGCAAACCCTAGATCAACAACATCAGCATTAGCAGCTTCATCATCAAAACTAGGGCAGTCGATATCTCTCAAACTGATCATCGAATCAGCTTGATTCCACCACCAAAAAATGTAGCCTTTAGAGGAGGTTTAGATGGACCTACAACATAGTTCAGAGGAGGAGATCTAATGGTCAACGCTGGTCAAACTTTGGATCTGCAGTTGCAGCTTCAGGTTCAACAACTTCCTTCCACATGTATGAGAGAGATTCTCTTTTCTGCACAGTAGAGAAGAGCCTCTTTTCTGTGTAGGAGAGAGAGAGAGATGTGATGAGATGAGTGAGTGCAAATGAGGAAAAGTCCTCCTGTATTTATACACAACTGTTGATGTTTGAATAGATGCGATTGTTGGGCTTCTGAGCCTACATGAGTTGTAGGTTCGGCTTGATAATAATTCCATAGTCAAAATAAATTCATATCTCCATAAATACTTATCGGAATTGGATGATCTTTAGATCAATCCTACACCTCTCGACGAGAGGAATCTAATAAAAATATTATTAGCCATGAATAAGATGACCCACATGGAGTTTGGACCTAGTTTCCAATTTTAACACTTACACTAATAAAAGCATGCCATAAAATATTCCTCTTACGCACTCTTTAATGCAGATGTTACACTCTCTATTAAAAGAATAATTTACAAAGGCATGTGTACCTCCTTAATGGCTTGAGTTAGATTTTCTAAATGGGAATGAGTTACACTCCTCTTGGTATGCAAGTTACTCCTCCTTTATGGCATGGATTCATTGCTCCTCCTACATATATGTGCCTCATTCTTTCTCCCCTCACTACTTGTGCATTGTGAAAGAAGAATTCGAACTTGAGAAAGAGTTGGAGAGAGGTTAAGAATATTGTGAGAGAGAGACTTGGAGAGTAAGAGAAGAACTTGGCGAGCCAAGGTTGATTCAGTGCTTCAGTGTTTTAGTGTTGATTCAGTTGAAGGGAAGGTTGATTCAGTGTGTGCATCTGATGTTGCTACTAGTGATCTTAATGCTACAACTTGTTCATATTTGGGTGAACTTACTCATTCTCTTGATCTCTCATTGTACTTTGTATCTTTGTTGAACAATTGATTTCTAATAGAAGAATAATCTGGTTTAGTTTCTCCCTTGTGGGTTTTTCCCTGATCATTGAATCTAAATTCTCTGTGTCTCATTGTATTCTTGGTTATCTTCTATTGTGCATTTTATTTATGTTTTATCTATGATTGCTTATCTAATATTGCATCATAAAAAAGTTTTGTGATAAGTGATTGTTTCAACATAGAACCTCAAAATTTCAACATGGTATTAGAGCTTTGGAGAAGATAAGCTGCATTTCCAGCTCTCTATCTAATGAAAAATCTCTTGTTGTCTACTCCATTTGTAGTTTTCTTTCTGATGGAATATCTCTTATTGTCCACTCCATTTCCAACTCTCTTTCTGCTGAAATATCTCTTGTTGTCCTCTCTATTTGAAACCCATTTTCTGATAAAATATCTCTTGATGTCCATGTAATCACCCCTCCCACATTTACCCAGTTTGACTGATATGCCAGGGTAAACATGAGACAAAGAGTTACTATGACATGACCCAACCTCCTAGCTCCAGTTAAGGAAGTGGGGCCTACAACTGGCCACTGACTGACCACACACAACATTTCATAGGGCTATAGGAACACTCAGGGGCCAAAGAACCATGCCAGGTGACCAAACTCTAAGTTGGGTCTCCTTTTCACACACTTTAACCTCCAACCACATGCAGGAAATGGCCTCCATGTGGTTATAGGTCTCCAACCGCATGCACAAGCCTGCTTGGGTAAGGTTTTGACCCAAATTTTCCATTTCAGAGGGTGCGGTTCCGAGATCTAAGCCTAGCTTCTAGGTCAACATCTATACCACTACCCAAAACTTCCTGAAACTTCTTGGAATCAATAATGACATGAAAACAATATTAAACATAAAAATTTGAAAGCAGAACTTGACCAAGATTGCCTAGAACATAACAAACATTTTGTCAAACACATGGTAAACATGTAAGCTACAGGTCATGAATGCATATTTGATCATAAAATCATGAGATTCATATGAGAATCACCAAGAAGGCCCTATGACCTCTTCACACAGCTGCAATAACACTTATTAGTCCATACATTCATAAACTAATCAATATCTAAACAATTCATGACAAGAGCCATAGAAGATACACATTGTATGAACACCATATAACCATAAAATAACCAACATATAAACCATGACATCCCAACCATAATATCACCAACACACTACCAACAAGTATACATGAATCACAATAGAATAATAGTTCTTATTAACACATGTAATTAAAAACTAAGTTAGGGACTTCCATGTACCACCCGACCATAGATTGGGTTGAACCAAATCTCTCTTTCAACCAATCACCCTCACACCATATTCCAACCATGAATGTAGGATCTCATGGAATAAATCGAGACAAACCAAACCAAGGCTTCCAGAGGCCAAATGACCTCAACCCTCAACTAGTGATTATACCTCATGGCGGAATCACTAACACCAACTAGATCTGTCTCTACCCAAGTTGTCAAGGGCTCCAAGAAGAAGTAACTCAACTCACAACCTTCCAGGGCTCCAGATAATTTGTCCAACCCTTATACAGGGACCAGTAACTCAACCCACCAAGGGCTCTAGAGCGTTTGTCCCAACCTAGGCTCCAGGGCTAGTAACTCAACCTAAGTTGTTCCAGGGCTTCCAAAGCGTTTGTTCCAACCCACAACCATAAGGAATTATGAGCACTAACCAGAAAAAAATTAAGTGGAAAAACCCACAGCACCATGGCTATCCAGGAAATGGAAAGGCGAGGCTAAAACCACTGTCAATCCAGGAAATACTCCATGCTAGTGACAACACATAAACATAAAACCACATGCATATACCATGCATCCATAAATCAATAAGGAAATCACACATGCAACTTGTTACCTACAAAGAAATCCCACTGCAGTTACTGATCCACATGGTCCCTTACACTTTATGAATTTTATTTTGCGTTTTTTCTACAAATTCAATTGAAACTAGAATGCTCCAAGTATGCTCCAAGAATACTCTAAGTGTGCAAGAGTAAGAGAGAATTAGTGAATAGAAGAGAGCTTCCAAATCTGAACTGACTAAAAGCTAGAAACTAATCCTCAAAAGCCTTTTTATCATTAATACCTTTATTTTCTTCATTTTCCTTCATTTTCCCTTCACTTTTCCTCACTTGCAAATCTTTGACCTTCACTTTCCTTTTCTTCTATTTTCCTTTATTTTCATAATTAAATTCCAATTAATTCCACTTTACCTTTGCCAATGCCTTTGCTAGTTTTCATAGCCATTAATTAATCAGCAGTGATACCCATCATTATGTTTTTCCCAACATTCAGCTTAGAGTACGTGTCCCATGACCTTGGTCTTAATTTATTTACATAGGAAATCAACCAGGGGTTGTTACAATACACTCTATTTACAACCCATTTTATTATGAAATATCAAGTGTTGTCCACTCTATTTGCAACTCATTTTCTACTGAAATCTTACTATTGAAATTTACTACTAAAATATTTCTTCTAAAATTTTACTACTACCATTTTTCCAAGATTTCAAGGAACCCAATATATGATAGTAATTTTGTAGATAGTAATTAAGGTGTTGCATATGTTTAATAGTTGTGCATTTGATACTTGTTAATACGTGCAAAAGTAAAGAGTAGTTTTACTTTTGTTTATGCATGTGCAGGAAAATGTTTTCTTGAAAAAAAGTATAATGCATAGAAGGTTATGAAAGAATAATTGATAGAAATTGAATGTTGAATATATGGGATTTTGGCTTTCTCACGTTATATAATAAAGGTCATAATCTTATCAGTTTTGATAATTTTGATATTAGAGTTTACTAATAATGGTGGTTGCAGGTAAGAATCATGACTTTTGCAAAATATGGAATGATAATGTTCTAAATGTTATAGCATTATTCAAAACTCCTGTAGTCATGATGCTTTTATATGGTCTTGGGCAACCCTAACACTAACTAACACTAAACTAAACTAACCTCTTTTGCAATGATCAAAGATGGATTATAACTAATATCATTGTAGGCAATGAAGTTAATATGTATAATTATTATTACATGCCATCACTCTAGGATTAAGATTTGAAGATATTTATAAAATCAATGGAATACCTATCCATGCATAGATTCATGATAAGTAATCATCAATATGAAATGTGGCATCGAAATTTCACTCATCTTCACTATAAAGCATTACCTCATGTAAGAAAGATGGTTTCCGAAATCCCTAACATTAGAGTGGATCATGATGGAGTTTTCCAAGTGGTGCTCAAGAAGATGCATTTCTTCTACCAATGACATATGACTAAGGGATAATGGTAACTTATAGGGGCCGGATCAAGAGGCATCTAAGAAATTGCTTTGATACCCATTAAAAAATAAGTATTTTCAAGTCTTATGTTATTTCTTTGTGTCACTACTATTGTTTAAATTTATCTTTATAAATCATTAGTTATTCTTCCTACATGAGTATTCAAATTATTATTTCATTAACATATTAATGAGGATGGGATCAAGAAAAGTAGATCCTGAAGATCATTAGGGTGCAGAATAGTGCAGGAAGAGTAAAATCCAAGAGGAAGCTAATGCAAGGATAATGAAGGAGTCACTCTCACATCTAAAAAAGAAAGAAAGACCTGCCTCATCACCAGGTATACTTTCATTATGTTTATTTACGTTGCTACTATTGCTTTTGCTCTTGTTTTGGGATCAACAGGTACATTTGATGAATGTGAGAACCAAGTCCTTTATATCAATCATGAGGAAGATTTCGAACCATCCATGAGTTGAATGAACATGAAGTGGAAAAGAGATGAAGACTTCTGCAAGGAAGTTGGAATAAGAGACCACAATACTATATAACCTAGAAAAAAAGGGTGTAGATAAGAGAAAGAATAGAACTATCATGGAAGAAATCAAAGCTATGTTGCATGATAAAATGTTAACAACATTTCTATGGGGAGAAGCTGCTAACACAATTGTCTATGTTCAAAATAGATATTGTCACCATGCCCTAAACAACAAGACTCCAAAATAAGTCTTCTCTGGTGAAAAACCAAAGGTTGAACACTTGAGGATCTTTGTTTTACCTGTCTACTTCCACGTTCCAAACTAAAATAGGAAATAGTTGGAATATTCATGTAAGAAAGGATGTTGATAAACATGTTTCTCCCAGAGGAACCTTCAAAGAAAGCAAGAAACCGTGTTGGTTCCAGGGATATGTTGTAGCCATGAGAAACATTATTCAAGTTGAACTATACACTTTTGAAGAAGTTATGAAGGCTCAAGTGTGGAAAGATGCAATGGTTGAAGAATATGAGTCCATCATTCATAATGATGTATGAGAAGTGGTTCCAAGACCCCAAGGTAAATATGTTCTGTATTTTAAATGGTTGTATAAAATTAAACATGATATTGATGACAATATTGAAAAATATTAAGTTAGATTTGTGTCAAAAGCATTCTCTTAGAAAGAGGGAATAGGCTATGATGAAATATTTGCACCTGTTTCCCATTATACAACCATCCGATCTATTGTGGCTTTAGCTACTAGCCAAGGATGGTCCCTTCACCAAATGGATGTGAAGAATTTTTTTTGCATGGATTCCTCAAGGAATAATTGTTTGTGGAGCAACCACAAGGATTTGAAGTACATGGCTGAAAAACGTGTGTAGACCAAAGAAATCCCTCTATGGTTTGAAGAAAACTCCAAGAACTTGGTATGACCACATCGATAGCTTCTTAATGAAGCTTGGTTTTACTAGAAGTAATTCTAATACAAACCTTTACTTCAAGACAGGCCAAGGTATGCCTTTCATTTTAGTATTATATGTTAATGGTTTATTTTTTATCGGTAGTGAACCTCTTATCCTCCATTTTAAGAGGGATTTAGCTTTTGAATTTGAAATGAAATACCTTCACTTAATGCACTGCTTTCTAGGTCTTGAAGTATGGAAGAAACTTGGTGAGATTTTCCCTTCTCAAGGAAAATATGTTGTCAAGCTACATGAAATATTTGGTATGACAAAATGTAAATCCATGAATACCCAAATGGAGATTAATTTTAAGAAGCTATGTGGTGAAGCTGTAGGTTTTGATTGGGAAATTCCTTCTAAGTATTGTCAACTAATTGGGGCATTGATATTCTTAGTGAACACTATACCAGACATATGTTTTGTGGTCAATAATCCAAGCCAATATATGATTAAACCATCTCATGCGCATTGGATTTGTGCAAATAATGCACTGAGATACTTGCATGGGACCACCAATATGATATTTAAATATATTGTTGGTGATATAAGACTACATGGATACTTAGTTGCTGATTGGGATGGTAACTCTATGATAGAAAAAGCACATTTGGGTGCTGCTGCAACTTGGGATCTGCCATGAAACCTTGGATGAGAAGGAAGAAAAAGCATGTAGCCCTCAACATGAATGAAATTGAGTACATTTCTTATAACATGTCTATCTGTGAGGCAGTATGGTTGAGGAATCTCTTTGGAAAGATGTTTGAACATATTCTGGACACAACAATAATTTATTGCAACAATAAGAGTGGGATTCAACTTGCAAAAATCTCATGTTCCATGACAAGTCCAAGCATATTGAGATCAAATATCACTATATCTGGGATATGGTGCAAAGAGGAGCACTAAGAATCCATTATATAGTGACTGGTGACTAGATTGTCGACATTCTTACCAAGCCTTTGACAAAAGGAAAGTTATTGGTTTTCATAGAGAAGCATGGACTAACAGATTTGACCCTTCCTAGAGAGGGTGTTCATGGGTGATAAGCCTTAGATGTGTGATATCCTTGTCATGTATTGACAAGTGGATCCCCCCAAGTAGAGATGAGACTTGGCTGTGTGAGAACCTTTTCATGTGTTGAAAAGTGGACCCCCCCAAGCAGTGATGAGCCTTGGATGTGTGAGATCCTTGTCATGTGTTGACAAGTGGACCCCCTCAAGCAGTGATGAGCCTTGGATGCGTGAGATCCTTTTCATGTGTTGAAAAGTGGATCCCCCCAAGTAGTAATGATATTTGGGTATGTGAGATGCTTTTCATGTGTTGACAAGTGGATCCCCCCAAGTAGTGATGAGCCTTGGATGTGCGAGATCCTTGTCATGTGTTGATAAGTGGATCCCCCCAACTAGAGATGAGACTTGGATGTGCGAGATCCTTGTCATGTGTTGACAAATGGATCTCCCCAAGTGTGATTAGCCTTAGATGTGTGAGATCCTTGTCATGTGTTAACAAGTGGACCCCCCCAAGTAGAGATGGGACTTGGTTGTGCAAGATACTTGTCATGTGTTGATAAGTGGATCCCCCAAAAGCAGAGATGAGACTTCATTGTGCGTGATCTTGTCAAGAGGGTTATCCCCCCAAGAAGAGATGTGTGAGATCTTTGTCATACATTGGAAAGTGGTCATTCCCACAAGTGAAAATAGGGTGATAGAATAATCTCCCCTGCTATTTGTGGATATAGGGTGGTAGCCAAAGCTCCCCTATGATGATTCTTCTTCATTAGAGTGAGACATCATTGTTCTAGATGATACAAAGAAAAGATGAATAGAGATGAGCAAATAAAGCTTAGATCTTTTGCTTCAGAAATAAATTCCTCCCTAGTTGAGAGGGAGTGTTGAAAATTTGGCAGCTCAGGGATGAATTTGTAGAAATAGAAAGTCTAAAAATATAATCTTTAAAAGTAGAAAGTCTAAAATTAGAAAGTCTCAAGATAGTTAATCACCTTGCATCAATTGGTAATCAAGTATTGTTGATGGAAAATACCTTATGATCATCAATCAATCCTAATAGTTCAATTTCGAATTAATCATCAATATTATCAGTAATAATAATATTATTATACTTATGATACTATTATATTATTATTAAAAATAAATTCAAGTCACTCAATCATGACTCTCAACAGTGTCTCTTACACTCTCATTATTGGCATGGCATATTCCTCTTACACTCATTAATGCTCTTACACTCTTTCTTAAAAGCATAAGTTACAAAGGCATGTGCACCTCCTTAATGGCATGAGTTCCATTTCCTAAATTGGCATGATTTAAAATCCTCTTGGCATGCGAGTTACTCCTCCTTCATGGCATGGATTCATTTCTCCTCCTATATATATGTGCTTCATTCTTTCTCCCCTCACTAGTTGTTCATTGTGAAAGAAGAATTCAAACTTGAGAAAGAGCTGGAGAGAGTTGAAGAAGATTGTGAGAGAGAGACTTGGAGAGTAAGAGCAGAACTTGGTGAGCAAAGGTTTATTCAGTGCTTCAATGTTTCATTGTTAATTCAGTTGAAGGGAAGATTGATTCAGTGCATGCATCTATTGCTGCTACCAGTGATCTTCATGCTACAACTTGTTCAAATTTGGGTGAACTTACTCATTATCTTGATCTCTCATTGTAATCTGTGTCTCTGTTGAACAATTTATTTCTAATAGAAGAAGAATCTGGTTGGGTTTTCCCCTTGTGGGTTTTTCCCTGGTCATTAGACCTAAATTATCTATGTCTCATTGTATTCTTGTTTTTATTCAATTGTGAATTTGATTTATATTCTATCTACGGTTGCTTATCTAATATTGCAACATAAAGAAGTTTTGTAATAAGTGATTGTTTCAACGTAAAACATCATAATTTCAATTTAGTTTCACATACTTTCATTTATAATAATAAAATAAATGATCTTAAAATAATAAATTAATGTAAAAGGATATTAGTAATAAAAGAAATAATAACATAACAATAAAACAATAAAAGAAAATCTTCAAAAAGAAAAAGGTAAAAATAAAATAAATTACTAAGAAGGAACAGAAGAAAAGTTAAACTAATAAAATGATAAAAAAATAACATGATTGGTTACTTAAATGACAAGTGAAACTTATACATGAAACTTCTTGCATGGATGGACAAGAAGAATTATGTATGGTGGTGGAAGGAAGTGTGGCATATTTTTCTTTGGAAATTGATGCAAAAGGATTTGAAGTTAGCATAGGTATTTGATTGAGGGATTAGAGGCTCTTAGTTGTCTTCATTGAGGAGTTGGTTGGGTAGAGAATCACCCCACACTCATTAGCGGCATGCTAGATCTAAAATTGGAAGACAACAATTTTGTATTCACAACATTATGAGTAAGTTGATTTTTTCAACTCTCACTTAAAATTCTCACCACTCACTTCTTATGTAGATTATGTGATTAATAATTAAACTATATTTACTTTTATCAATCAATAGTTATAAACTTCCATGTATAATTAATGTAATTAGTTTTGTTGAAGTTTGATACCTTATAACTAGGGGAATAAAGGAGGTGCATAAAAGTAATGTAGGTGAGAGACGGGAAGGGCGCATCCATACCTCCAACATGCATGCTCCAACCTTAGAATTATTCTATAATTAAAACCAATGTTAAATTTTAGTTTTCACCTCACTAGAGTTTTGGTTTTGCATGCATTCTTTAATATTATAGAATGATGCAAATTCTTAGGTAGTTAGGGAACTTGTATGAGGGGTTGAGTGAGTACACAAATCCCAAAATTGAGTGTGCATGCATATATGCCATAATATTTCTCTAATTGAATCATACTATATTTGGCATTGATATTCATGCAATAGGGCATACTGGTTGAATTAATTAGAGTTAGAGTTTGACTCTAATTAAAGGAACTTCATGAATGGGTCTAAATACATTATATGTTCCTTTCTCTTTTATTTTACAAAAGGATGAAAAGCACACCACCACGTTGGTTGGGCATTTTATATTTTGAGTTATAGTATTAGAGTTAAATATTTCTTGATATTTAATAAAAATAATGATACAAACTTGAGACTTTTGTTTTTCATTTTATTTCCTATAATAGCCTATTTTTTTTATTACAAAAATCTAAATGTGTACATGATGAACGGTACATATATAGATTCTTTTTATATTCATAGTATCCCATGATTAGCTATCTTTTTTGGGCATATATAAAAACATGTGACTATATATTATCTTTTACAAAATTGAAAACCTTTACATACTAATTGAGATCCAATGACACACTTGGTCAAAATTAATGATACATGTAGTGGTTGTACCTAATTCATATGAGATTGTCCCACAAAGGTAATGGAAATGAAACCTTGGGAAGGATGTAGAGCTAAGTAAATTTCTTTTTCTCTAAAAGCAAAAGAATACACACATTGTAAGCGATGTGAATCAACTTCTATCCAATATATTTCTTAAATGCATATGTTTATTTATGGTGTGAGACGACTCATAGTATGGGTTTGGGTCCAACTTATTAATCAATATGCACAATAAAAATTGTTAAATTCATCTCATATATTTTTATGCCAAACAATTTTGACTTGTAATTGTGTAATTAATGCTAATAAAATACATTACACGTTGTAGAAAAGGAATGACAATAAATGGGGGCCTAGGACTCTAAAAGAGGGGAAATACAATAGGGAAAAGTCAAGGAGGGCTTAGGGGTCTCAAAGAGGTCAAGAATAAGTGCATATTAGTTAAAATTTATCTTAAGTTCTTGACTTTGATTAATTATTTCTTTTTAATTGGTGGCTATTATATCTTAAGTTTAGGATTAATTTCATGAAGATACATGGGCTCTCCATAAAAATATGTGACCCCTTCATGACATGCAATTTACATTGTGCATTTTTGGCCATGTAGAGGGAGTTATATTTATTGAGGGAGTTCAAATTACTAAGTAGTGGTAGTCATGATTATATTTTAACTATCATTCCATTTCGAATCACTAATCTGTTTGAATTACCATTCGATAAGGGAACTCGAATGATAAATTGTTAGGAGAGTTTGAATGGCCATTTAATCAGGAAATTTAGGAAATTAATTTCTAAGCCAAGAGGCCATAGAACTATTATAGAAATTATGTTGAGTTATAGGTGAAAATTATGAAGGAAATGAATATTGTAAAACAATAATTATTGTCATCGAGGAATTGAAACACATTTGAGAAACCCTAGTATCCCAATAGTGATATTTCCTAGCTAGTGTGTGGTGGGGCCACGAATGAAGTAAGATACTCTAAAGATCTTCTTAAGAGAATGGGAACCCATTCCTTAGGTTGTGTAGGTTGATGGGGACCTTGGGTTGTGTAGGATGGTGGGGAAAAATGGTTGTTAATTGGGACTATTGTAGATGGAAATATTGACCATTTTAGGATGAATGTAGTTAGAAATTTATGATATGAATATTTCCTTGATAATTGCATCAATAACTATATATAAATGAACTAAAATGGAGAGAAGGGATGAAATTTGGATCATCCTACTTAGGAAATGTATAAACGTGCTACTTTTTGAAACAAGAAGTCCTTATCTTGACCACAAGAATTTATGAATAAACAAGTTGGTTTGGTACCTTGAAACTTATTACAACTATGTTGTTACAAAACCATACATGACTAAAGCCATTACAAGGACTTTCTTAGAATGAAAACACATCTTATAAGCCATGATGATAACACACTGGCTTCATAATACTGTAGAAAAGAAATCATGGCACCATGAGACTCCATGCTATTAAGAAAGAAGTCTAAGCATTCTCAACTTATAGGCTAATTGGTATAACACAATTGAATATTGAATGCTATGATTTAATATTATTTATATTAATGAAAAAGAGATGAAATATGGCACTGTTTAGATATGAATAGTGCATAATAGATACTCTTAGTCCACATCATGCATACAGAAGATAATTTAATAATTATTGTCTTAGTGCACATTATGGACACAAAAGATAATTTGATAATTATTGTTTGTAGTACAATCACTGAAGACTGAATACAAATTAGTTCAAATTTGATTGGAACACATAATCTAATCATAACTACAAATTACTACTCAAGGGTTCATTAATCTTCTTTTTCCTTTCTTCTTTCTTTTATTTTATAACTTTGAGAAAAAATATAGGACAAGAGATTCCTATGAGGAATGCCACATCTCATTGCAACTTTTTTCTATCATATCTTTGCACTTCTAAACATCAAAAACCAACTTTACCTTTATAGATATTATAATGTTTTTAGACTTGGTAACTCTACATTGGCAAATCATGGTGACTTTGAATTAGAAAAGGCATATACAAAATTGACACAATAGTACAACCAACTAACTAGAGCCACTTTTGACATACTATATAAATATATCCAAGGAATTAAGGGGTACATACCATTGAAATATACATGAATGCAACTCTGCATCAAGTCAAGTATACCAATAACCACTTTAGTTGAAAAAAAACCTCACTTACCAAAAAAAATACACTCGTTTAAATGAGTTGTAGACAAATTAGATCCATCACCCATATCTAGTCCATAAGGTCTAGCAGGAGTGATGATTGCTACACAATGGACATCTAAAACATGCCACTGTCAACAAGTATTTGGGTTTCACGGTAAAGTGAGGTGTTTCATACACATCACCAGGACACATCCTATGTAGGAAACCTCACCTAGGAAAGTAGGTAATTTTATGTGATTGGAGCAGGTACAAGTGCTACGTGAATTTGATGGAATAGATATCCCTATCAAACTTCTTAGCCAAGAAGGGTTTTTTTAAAGTGTTAGAGACCAATTACATTTACTCCAACATGGAAAAGGGTATGTTAGCCACATAGTGATAATATAAACCATATTATTTTGGGTGTCCCCCAACAAAAAAGAAGAGTACACCACAACTTTTGGTTAAATTTTGAAAAAAATTGTCTCTGATGTATTCCAAAAGCATGATGGGATTTGCTCAAATGGGAAGAATAATCAAAATGTAGAATTTAAAGGAAGAAAATGGGAATATGTAAGTAAAATAGTTATGGGGGGGAAATATTGCATATGTTTTATGTAATATCCCCACTTTTAGGATTCTGCTCATCGAAATAATTAGCATAGAAAATCCACTTGACTAATGAATTCCATGAGTGATAGTGTATGAGCTCAATCATGAGGATGATTCCCATTGCAAAGAAAACATACAGGATTATTTGAATTAAAATAAGGATTGAGATGTAATATACGTAAATAGTTATAAAATGATGATAAAATCATCTAATTTGACTTACAAGAGGTTAAGAAGCGAGTATCGGAGAATTCAATATTATGCAATGAATATTTTGATTCGTACATGTGAGTTTGACCTGACTTGCAAGTATTCAAGGAGGTAAAATTTTGGGTTATATGAAAGAAATTATGATCATAGATTCAAGCTTAACCTAACCTGTGAGCAAGGATGGAATTTAACGAGAAAATTACCTATGACAGTGTGATTTTCCAGTAAAATATAGCCAAAATTTTTCTATCAACATTATTATGTTGAAACTGTCAAATTTGCTTCAAATTTGAAATTCCTACCTTGCTTGCGAGCATTTGAGAGGCAAGGTTTGGGGTTATATGACCGACATTCCAATCTGTAGATGTGTGAACTTCATTTCATTTCGGGAGGTGTGTAAAGTCGAGGATCTTCCCTTTTGTTGTACGAGATGTTTTTTTTGTGGGTTTAAGAATGACTGTAATTTTTCTACTAATAAAACAAGGGAGGGAATTTTGTGTGGTAATTATTTGATGGAGATGTACATACTCTACCTTTTAGGTTATAACATGTAACCTCTTGTGAGAAAGTACATATTGTAGATGTTCTAAAATATTCCTAAAATTATTTTTGATTGCTTAAGACCTTATCTTTGTTAATGACTAAAGACCTAAAGGCCTCTTGCATAGGTGAAAGTTTGCTCCTTCAAAGAGAAAAACCAAGTTATTTCATGTGGTGCAGTTGTCCTTGAATAATAGTGAATAGTCAATTTGTATTAGTATTAAGTGATGGTTGTCCTCAATACTAGTTGATAGGAGAGTTACGATATATTTTTCCAACTTAAGAATCTATAAAGAGAGGCGGGGAGAGATAATTTCTAAGCTATTATTTTTATAAATAAAAATTAATGTACTTAAGTTTACAAAATTTATAATTTTGTTTTCAAATATAATGTGATAAGAGTGAGAAAAAAAGGGAGAGAAATTTGTTAAAGTTGAAATGTTTAACAACCCTGGTGAAAATTCCATGCAATAAAGTTAAAAATAATAACCATGGATGAATGGGACACTTATTCCAAGTTGAATTTCGGGCAAGACATCCTAGAGGGTATTCATTTGGTTGTTCATGGCTAAGGAAATTGGCAAAGGAAATGGCTAAGGCATTAAAAGGCATTTTGGCACATTTATTTATGAAAATAATGGAAATTAGGAGAAAAAAGAGGTGAAAGGTACAGGTTGCATGTGAGGAGGAAAATGAAGGAAAATAAGGGAAAATGAAGAAAATAGAGGCCTCATTCATAAAAAGAATTTTGAGGATCATTTGGTAACCTTTTTTCAGTTTAGTGTGGGAGCTCTTTCTCATGCTCTTGGATGCTTAGAGTTTTTTTGGATCACTCTTGGAGGGTGTGGCATACTTGGATTTTTGTAGCAAGAAGGAAAAGGAAGAGAAGGAAAGTGCAAGAAGGCATTGGCATCAACAACTACATCATATTTTCTTGCAGGTACTGAGTTGCATGTATGATTTATTCAATAGTTTTGGCATGCATGGCATATGCATGTGGTTTCTTGGTTGTGATCTGTCATTGGCATGGAGGATTGCCTAGATCGACAGGGATTTTCCTAGCCTTGCCATTTCCTGGATAGTCATGGTGATTGTGGGTTTACTTTCATGATTTTTTTTTGGTTGGTTCTCATGATTCCTCAGCTTGGATTGAGTTATTAGTTCCTGGAATCCCTAGTTGGACAAACGTTTTTGAAGCCCTGTAACAACTTGGGTTGAGTTACTAGTCCTGGAAGCCTTGGTTGGACAAACGCTCTAGAAGCCCTTGGTGGGTTGAGTTACTAGTACTGGAAGCCTTGGTTGGAAAAATTCTCTAGAATCCCAATGGAAGCTGTGGGTTGAGTTACTAGTCCTGGAAGCCTTGGTTGGAACAAATGCTCTAGAAGCCCTGGAAGGCTTAGATGGAGACCAATCTGATGATGGTTTTGTGATGTCCAACCTTGAGGTGGAATCACTTATTTATGGGTTGAGGTGGATGGCGTCTGTAAGCCCTTTATGAGTTTTAATTGATGTGTTCTATGAGATACCACATTCATGCTTGGAATATGGCATAGGGGTGAATGGCTGAAGAGAGATTTGGCTCATCCATTCTACAGTCGAGTGGAACGTGGTAGTCACATCTCTGGTTGATTCATTGCAATCATTAATGATAAATCCTTTCCCTTGATTTCCATGTGTAAAAGTACTGATGTATTTATGGATTTGATGGCTGACATGTTTACTATATTTATGTCCCTATTATGTTGGTTATATGAACATTTTATGACAACAGTTATGTAGGGCTCTCAACATGTTTTTACTTGTACATGAATGGATAATGTGTCTATGACCTAAGAGATGATAATGCAACAAATGACATAAGGGAACAATGGTTCATAGCGATTCTTAGATAAGTATGAGATCCTTACACTTAACTCTGTTATTTACACATGTAGATTACATGTCGATGATATGTTTGACGAAATGTCTATCATAGCTAGTAGGGATCCAGTCAAGGTCTCAAACAAGTATTTTCTTTAATGTTGTCATTTCCATGTTCATTTACCAATCTGAAGAGATGGTTTAGTTTTGGGAAGTGACCTGGGCTCTAGGCCTGAAAAAGTGGTTCAAATCTCGGAGTTGTTGGCATAGCAATGATGATTTTCATCCACATTCATTGGAAGGCAAGCCTGTGAGAGCAACTTTAGGTTGCTGGTCACTCCCTTGCCCATAGTATGAGAGCGAATATGGCCCAAGAGACCTAAAACAATAGTGGAACCCACGAAAAGGATGTCTGAGTGGCTGATTTGTCCTCTGAGGGTTCTTTTGATGATGTTGGATGTCCGTATGGCGTGTTTCCATTAGTTCCACTTCCTTAATGTGACTTAGGAGGTCGAATCATATGATTATGGCCTCTCATCGCATGTTTACCTCGACTAGATGGTTTCTTGGGTAGATGTGGGAGGAGGGTGTTACAGAGTGGTATCAGGGCATGGTTCACCCCTTGGACTGGATGGGCTATGTGTTGGTCATGCATGCATGTCAGTTGCATGTGTGCCTCTTACACTTATATACTTGTTACATTTTCTTGATGATTGATTAGGGTTGTAGTATGGTTATCATGGATAATTTGTTATTGATTTCATGAAATGTATTTGAAATGAGTATCTGGCTAACTGTGTATGGATTATATGTTACTTACCTATTGATTTGATGATACCTGCTTACATCGTTGTATGTTAGGTTACATTTTTGAATATTTTGATTACATGCATCAGTCTTGTAGGATGATTACAAGAACTGATCAATCATGTTTGACTACATGTGGTTATGCATATTTGTAGTTGGTTTGGCATTGCTTATGCATATTGTTGGTTGCATGTGGCTTTGGGTACAATGGAGTAGTGGTTGTTGTCATGCATGAGGTCATAACATGCCTTATTGATATGGCCTTGCATTGATGATTGGATCAGAGTTAGAGTGATGCTTATGTGTTGATACATTTATTGGTGTATGTCTATATGCTGTTATGATTATGATATACACGAATCACATTGATTTGGTGATCTTGTAGACAAGTATCCTCCCTGAGTTATGATAAGGTACATGATTTATCGTAATTGGTTTATCTGACATACTACGCCTTGTAGGAAGAACGATCAAATGGATAACAAGATGGTTGTCTACAGAGACTCTCCCTACAAATCCAAAGAGAAGTATGGTGTTGGGAACTCTTCCAACTTGGAAGTGACATTGAGAAGTTTAAAGGAAGAGATCAGGATTTTAAAGGCGGATAACGATAAAATCATGTAGTGATAAGAAAAGTTAGTAGAGGTAAATGCAGTAATACTGCAGATCTTGTTAGATTTGTAGCAACAAGGACCGCTCCAGATTAGTCATGAGCAGGAGGAAAAAATTGATGGGGCGTATGGCAGCAGGTCTTGTAGTATGCACAGGTCAGATAGATCTAACACCATCCGAGATGATAAATTGTTGGAAACTTCGAAGAGGAGAAGGGATAGACACATGTATGATTCTAGTTTTGATTCAGATAGGCACTATGATCATCATTGGTATCATCCTTACAAGAGGAGTGATAGGGGGTATTTTTCGAAGGAATTTAAGAAAGTGAAGCAGCCTACTTTTGATGGGGAAATGAAGAAACCACTGGATGCAGAGGTATGGCTGATTGGAATGAGGAATTTATTCAGGTTGCATGATTATTCATAGAACATGAAAGCTAGAGTAGCCACCTTCAGTCTCAAAGATAAAACATACATCTAGTGGGAAGATGTGAAGAACGTCATGTGTATTCATGAGGAAAATTTATCTTGGAGTGAGTTTGAGCGTCTATTTAAGAAGAAATACTTGTCAGAAAGGTACTTTGATGACAATGTAAAATAATTTTATGAACTAAAGATGGGTTCTATGACAGATGATGAGTACACTATCAGGTTCTTAGAGTTACTGAGGTATGTGCCTTAGCTCATAGAGGAGAAGGCTAAGATTGAGAGGTTCATTAGTGGATTACTAGTTGCATTCAAAGACAAGATTGAATTCGATGAACCTAGATCATTGGAGGAGGTCATTCGATAGCTAAAGCATTGTTCAGAGCAATCAAAGTGCAGAAATGAGACTAAGCTAGAATAGAGAGGTAATGAAAAGAACCAAGGAAAATGGGATAAAAAGCAAGCAAGGCCACAAGGTACATATAACGAGGAGAATGTTGCACCACTTAAGAGGTTCAATGCATCAGATAGAGGACATGGACATAGAGATGAAGAGAAGAAAAAGGATGGAGGTTGGAAGCCCATAGAGTGTTGGACTTGTGGCAAAGATCATTGCAGGAGAGATTGTCCACAAAATGAAGGTGGTAGATCCCAGATATACAATGCATAGGAGGTGAAAACTATTGGAGATGTAGGCCAAAGTATTCCTCGTATCTATGCAGCCATGAAAAACAGGAAAACAAAACACTAAGCATCTATAACTGAGATGGAAGGTAAGAATTGTGATCAAGTTATTTCTATTTTGATTGACCCTGGATCTAATTATAGCTATGTTAGTCCTAACTTGGTGGATAAGTGGGGGTTGAATAAGGACTTGCATGCAAAATATTGGTTAGTTTAGTTGGTTACAAGTACGAAGAAGTGAGTTCATCATTGGGTAAGAGCTTGTGCATTTGACCTAAATGGTATGCCTACCGCAACACATTTGAATGTTTTACCATTGTGTTCATCCAACATGTTATTGGGCATGGATTGGTTGTATCTACATAGAACCAAGGTTGAAAAGCTATGACAAGGCTATTAAATGTGTGGATGAAAATGGAGAACCAAGAGTCTTATAGGGTAAGAAGAAATCTACATCAGTTAGGATGGTGACAGCTATGCAAGCAAAGAGTAGCTGTGGGAAAGGGTGCAAGCTATTTACAATATATATTTCTAGTGATAAGGGTAAGGAGATTGAGGATGTAGATGTGTTGAATAAGTACCGGGTTTTACAGTAGTTCAAGGATGTATTTCCTAAGGACATTACAAAGTTGCCACCTCATAGGGAGGTAGATTTTTCTATTGAGTTAGTGCCAGGGGCAACTCTAGCATTGAAAGCACCTTATAGGTTGGTCACACCTGAGTTGGTTGAGCTAAAGTTGGAGTTGAAGGAAATGTTGGACAAGGGGTAAATTAGGCCAACTATATCACCTTGGGGCACACTTGTCTTGTTTGTGAAGAAGAAAGGTTGTACCCTCAGATTATGTATTGATTACAGGCAGTTGAACAAAGTGACTATCAAGAACAGATACCCCTGCCAAGGATTGATGACTTGTTCGATAAGTTGAAGGGAGCAACAATGTTCTCCAATATTGTCTTGAGATCTGGATACCATCAAGTATGCATCAAAGAGGAGGACATATACAATACTATGTTCAGGTGAAGATATGTGCATTATGATTTTTTTGTTGTTCCATTTGGCTTAACAAATGCTCCAACTACATTCATGTGTTTGATTATAGTGTGTTGCTTCCATATTTGGATAAGTTTGTCATTGTGTTCATTGATGATATACTGGTATATTTTAAAATGAGGAAGAGCATGCTGAGCACTTAGCAACATTGTTGAGGTCGTTGAGAGAGCATTAGTTGTATGCTAATATCAGCATATGTAACTTCTTTTAGACTGAGGTACACTACCTGGGACATGTTGTCTCCAAGGAAGGTATTGTAGTAGATCCAGAGAAGATAAGGGCCATCATGGAGTGGGTAGCTCCTAAGAGTGTGGATGACCTAAGATCTTTTATGGGTCTTGCAGGCTATTATAGGAGATTCATCAGGAACTTCTCATAGATTTCTTATCCCATTACATCAATACAAAGAAAAGGTAATAAGTTTGAAAGACTAAAGAGTGTGAGACTAGCTTTGAGCATCTTATATAGTTGCTGACACATGCACCAATACTATAGATTACAGATCTAGACAAAGAGTTTGTGGTATGGACAAATGCTTGTAATAGAGGGCTTGGTGGAGCCCTTATGCAGGATGGACAGGTGGTATGTTATGAGTCCCAGAAACTAAACAAGCATGAGAAGAACTATCCAATGCATGATATCGAGTTGGATATGATTATACATGCATTGAAGATGTGGAGAAACTATCTTCTTGGAAGGCGTATTGTGCTTATGAGTGATCACATCGGATTGAGGTATTTGTTTGACCAACCGAATTTGAACGCCATACAGGCTAGATGGTTAGCCACGATCAATGAGTTTGATTTTGAGATCAGGTACATCAAAGGCAAGGAGAACATAGTGGTAGATTATCTTAGTAGGCGGGTACATGTGAATCACTTAGCAACTATGAGCTCTTACGGGACCGATTTACAGGACAAGATCTTGCAGGCAGGACAATAGGATGTCAGGTATATGGAGATTGTACACAAGTTACAATAGGGTGATAATACAGGTACATGTGCATGTCTTAGTACATGTACAAGTGCATGTACAAGTACATGTAGTGGTATAGGTACAGGTGACCGTATAGGTACAGGTACATGTATAGTTGTAGGTGCATAAGATTTAGACTATTGTCTTGCGGCAGGTGGATTGGTCAAGTTCCGAGATAGGATATATGTATCAGATAGAAGTGAGCTCAAGAAGGTGATCTTGAGGGAGTTTCATGTGAAACCATATTCAGGTCACCTAGGCTATCGGAAGACACTCACAACAGTGAAGAGGTATTACTATTGGTTGAAGTAGAAGAGGGATGTAGTAGAGTTTCTGGCGAGATGTTCCATGGATTTCATCACAGGGTGGCCGAAGACAATGAAGCAGCATGATTCCATCATGATCATTGTGGACAAGTTAACAAAGGTTGCACAGTTTGTTCCAGTAAAGTCTACATTCTCAACTAGTGATGTGGCATAGGTATTAATATGAAACGTGGTTAGACTACATGGTGTTCCAAAGAAGATTGCATTGGACAGGGATATAAAGTTCACTTCCAAGTTTTGGAAGGAGTTATTTGCAGGTTTGAGCACAGATTTGGCCTTCATCACAACTTGTCATCCGCAAATAGATGGACAAATGGAGAGTGTCAAAATGATATTAGAGGACATGTTGAGGATGTGTGTGAAGCATCAGTAGTGTAAATGGGAAGAGTATCTCCCTTTGGTTAAGTTTGCATACAACAACGGTTATCAGGAGTCATTGAGGATGAGTCCTTTTGAGGCATTGTATGGGTGGAGTTGTAACACTCCCATTAGTTTGAGTGATCTGGTTAGCAGAGTATTGATTGGACCAGATATGTTGGTAGACTTGGAATAGGAGATGCAGATGATCAAGAAGAATCTCAAGGCAGCACAGGATAGGAAAAAGAGTTATGTAGACAGGAACATGTTGTTCAAGGAGTTCCAGGTTGGGGAACATGTGGACTTTCACATCAAACCAAAGAAGAGCTCCTTGCAGATTGGATCATGTGCCAAGCTGGCACCATGGTTTTGTGGACACTTTAGTACCATTGAGAGGATTGGGCCAGTAGCATATTGGCTTGCACTACCTCCGACAATGAAAGTCAATGATGTTTTCCATGTATAATTTCTTAAGAAGTATGTTAAAGATGTTGATCATGTGATTGCTTGGTCTGTATTGTAGGTGGAACCAGATGGAGAATTCCAGCTGGAACCTCAGTGTATATTGTAGAAAAAGGTGTTCATTCTCCGGAACCAAGCAATAAATCAAGTTAAAGTGCAATAGAATCACATTAGGCCCGATGAAGCTACATGGGAGATAGCGGATCAGATGCGGGTCATGTATCCTTACTTGTTTTCCGGTTGAGGCAAATAAACTTTGATATGGTGGTTTTGTGATTTCTTATGGTGGTTGGTAGTTTCTTTATGGTGGTTTAGTATTTGCTTATGATGGCTTGGTATATGCTTCATGGTGGTTTAGTATTTGTTTTATGTTGGTTTAGTATAAGATTTATGGTGGTTGATATATTCTATATGATGTTTTGATATATATTTTTAGATATGATGTTAGTATATGTTTTGATATATGATTCGGCATATGTTTTGGTATATATATTTTGATGATTTTGTTATATGTACACTCGTGTATGGATGTAAATAATGTAACGAGCTCTGTTATAAAGCTTGACTATGTGGTATGGGTTTTATGTTATTACACTATCATGTGGTTATGTTATCATGATGTTATGATGTTATATGAGTTGGAACTTGGAAAGATGATGATTGTAAATACCATAATGAGCTGTGTTATAAAGCTTGACTATGCGGTATGTTGTCATGTTGTCATCATGTTATGTCTTGAGCAGGTCTTTCATTGTAAATACTACATCGAGCTGTGTTATAATGATCCATAAGAAGCATGTCTTCTTTCAATAGGTTGCTGAGGTATATGTGTGATTGAACACCAAGGACGGTGTCCCCCAAGGGGGGAGGGTTCTGTAATAACCCTGGTGAAAATTCCATGTAATAAAGTTAAAAACAATAACCACGGATGAATGAGACACTTATTCCAAGCTTAATGTTGGGTAAGACATCTTAGGGGGTGTTCATTTGGTTGCTCATGGATAAGGAAATTAAAAGGTAATGGCTAAGGAATTAAAAGGCATTTTGACACATTTATTTATGAAAATAATGGAAATTGGGAGAAAAGGAGGTGAAAGGTCACATGTTGCATTTGAAGAGGAAAATGAAGGAAAATAATGGAAAATTAAGAAAATAGAGGCCTCATTCATAAAAAGGCTTCTGAGCATCAGTTGGTAACATTTTTTCAGTTCAGTGTTGGAGCTCTCTATCATTATTCTCTCTCTCATACTCTTGGATACTTAGAGTTTGCTTGGAGAACTCTTGGAGGGTGTGGAATACTTGGATTTTTGGAGCAAGAAGGCAAAGGAAGAGAAGGAAAGTGCAAGAAGTCATCGAAATGAGTAGCTACATCAGATTTTCTTATAGGTACCGAGTTGCATGCATGATTGCTTCACTAGTTTTGGCATGCATGACATAGGCATGTGGTTTCTTGGTTGTGATATGTCATTGGCATTGAGGATTGCCTGGATCAATAGGGGATTGCCTAACATTGCCATTTCCTGGATAGCCATGGTGATTGTGGGTTTACTTTCATGATTTTGTTTTGGTTGTTTCTCATGATTCCTTAGTTTGGGTTGAGTTATTACTTCTTGGAAGCCCTGGTTGGACAAACGCTCTACAAGCCCTATAAGAACTTGGGTTGAGTTACTAATCCTGGAAGCATTGGTTAGAAAAATGATATGGAATCCGTTGGTGGGTTGAGTTACTAGTCCTAGATTCCTTGGTTGGACAAACACTCTGGAAGCCCGGCGGCAGCTGTGGGTTGAGTTACTAGTACTGGAATATTTGGTTGGAACAAACACTCTGGAATCCCTAGAAGGCTTGGATGGAGACCAATATGATGATGGTTTTGTTATGTTCGACCTTGAGGTGGAATCACTATTTGATGGGTTGAGGTGGATGGACTCTGGAAGCCCTGGATGATTTTCATTGATGTGTTCTATGAGATCCCACATTCATGCTTAGAATATGGCAAGAGGGTGAATAGTTGAAGAGAGATTTGGCTTAGCCATTCTACAGTCCGATGGAATGTGGTAGTCCCATCTATGGCTGGTTCATTGCATTCATTAATGAGAAATCCTTTCCTTTGATTTCCATGTGTAAAGTTACTGATGTATTTATGGATTTTATGGCCGATATGTTCATTGCATTTCTGTCCCTATTATGCTGATTATATGCACATTTTGTGACAATAGTTATGTATGGATCTCAGCATGTTTTTACTTGGACGTAAACGGATAATGTGTCTATGACCTAATAGATGATAATGAAGCTAATGGAATAAGGGAACAATGGTTCATAGAGATTCTCAGATAAGTATGAGATCCCTACACTTAACTCAATTATTTACACCTGTAGATTACATGTCGATGATATGTTTGATGAAATTCCTGTCATGGCTAGTGGGAATCCATTCAAGGTCCTGAAAAAGTATTTAATTTAATGCTGTCATTTCCATGTTAATTTATTGATCTAAAGAGAT
The DNA here is from genome assembly GCA_000404065.3 of Pinus taeda. NCBI lineage: Eukaryota > Viridiplantae > Streptophyta > Pinopsida > Pinales > Pinaceae > Pinus > Pinus taeda. The sequence goes on from APFE030222779.1 coordinate 248,211, forward strand.
GGTTCAATTCTAGGCAGTGACCTGGGCTCTAGGCCTGAAAAAATGGCTGAAATCCTAGAGTCACTAGCATAGCATTGACAATTTTCATCCATAATCACTGGTAGGCAGGCCCGTGAGAGCGACTTTAGGTTGTTGGTCGCTCCCTTTCCCATAGAATGAGAGAAACTATGTACCAAGATACCTAAACCAATAGTGGGACCCAGGGACAGGTTGTCTGAGTGGCTGACTTGTCATCTGAGGGTTCTGTTGATGATGATAGATGTCTATATCATGTGCTTCCATCGGTTCCAATTCCTTAATGTGACTTAGGAGATCAAATCATATCATAGTGGCCTCTCTTCACATGTTTACCCCAACTGGCTGGTTTCTTGGGTAGATGTGGGATGAGGGTGTTACAAAATTCGTAGCTAATCTAAATAAGTGGATGATGAAGATTGGGTGAATGGATGGAAAATTGTTGAGGCTATGTTGATGAAGGGTCTGGGGTTTCACTGTCAAGATTAGGAATTCTGAATAAGGCATGTAAATGGAGACGAAACATATGGATTAATCTACGAACCCTTATGAGGGGATTCAAATATGGGTTTCCGTATGCCTAGGCATTCAATCTTCCAAGGTGGATGCAATGGGGTCCAAACCTTTGGAGGAAAACACTTTGGAAATGTTGGTGGAAGTGGCTAAAAATTTGTGCATTAGTGAGGAGTTAGGTACTATTATCACCTAGTAATTTCCCAAGGTTAAAGAGAGATATCACTGGAGTAACCACAAACCACTTTTGGGCATAGGCTCTAGCCAAACTAGGCTCAGAGAGGGCTCTCTCTATATGATTTAGCTTTGTTTGTTTGGATTTTAGGCTAGTTATGAATGTTCAAGGGTTTTTTTATTTGTATTGAAGATTAGGTGATGGGGTTCTTTAAACAGATGGATAGAATGATGTCTCTAGACCATTGGGCTATGGAGTCAAAAGAAGGGCAACAGAACTAGATCAACTCACTAAAGGGAATGTTCAAAGGGAAAGATAGCATAGTAGAGTGCAGGTCTTTGGGCCAGGGGGTGAAAATAGTCTTAACCAGGGTGAGAGAGCAATTAAGAATTCTCAGACCGAGATTGAAATGAGGAACCAAGGGTAATCAGAGACAAAGGGCAATTAAGAATCCTTTGCTATAGATTATAAAGAGACAACCTAAACTAAGGAGAAATTAAGAATTCCTTAACTTAGATATCAGTAGAAAACATGTATTTGCCTAACTGTTATAACATAGTGTAATTAAACAAATTCTGAGATAATACTCCAGTTATGGCATTCAAATTCAGATAAACATTATGGAAAAACTTTAAGGAATATAACAACAACGTGAGAAAATACTTGTCTACACTTCGCTTAACACATGAATCCTTTGAAATATCTAGTCTTTATTCATCAATCCAGCTTGCTAGCTCAGTCAATGCTCCAATGGCTTTACAGTATTTTGATTAAGAAGTCTATAGAAATGTGAATCCACCCTACATACTTCGAATTGTGAAGTATTTATACTAAAGTTTCATTACAAATATCTCTAACTAACTTGAGATTTAATCTATGAAATACAAACATCTTCTTGCAGGAAGATAGAGACAACTAGTGAACTGCTTTCATGTTGTCCTTTTTATTGTGGTACTGCTGGCCTTTATGGTTTGTTTTTAGCTCTTTATGCTCTTGTTTGTTTGAACTATTACGCTGGAAGATTTAGTTACTTTAGACTTTCATTTGATACTCTTTAACACTGATACTCTTTGACTTGATGACTTGTCTTTATCCTTACTGTGTTTTCTCCTTTATTGTACATTTTAATTGTTTACTGTGTGTTTCAACAATAAATTCTTTTGTGTTTATGTGTATCAACATCGGGTAATTGATATAGGTCAACTTTCTGTATGTTTCATTTGTTTGTCTTCTAACTGCATACTCTGTCTGGTTCCTTTGTTTTGACTGTCAATGTCTCTGTGTGAGTGCTTTCTTCTCAGCTCTGTGTGTAATTGTCTTCTTGTTTGTTCCTTGTGTAATGGTCTTCGTTTTCCGAATATAGGCTTTTTAATAGGTTTCCTGTCGAGTCTTGGAGTAAATAAGTTCTACCACTAGCATCAAAATTGTTTATCCAAGCTCTAGCCTTCGGCTGATTACCTGCAAAATTCAACAATTATTAAGAAAACATAGGTTCGGTAGGAAAAGAACTTAATGGCTTTCTTTGCACATGGATGCCTAAGGAAGGAGTTATGGCAGTGTTTTGGACGTAAATGGAGTTCAAATGATGTTACAGAGGTTCAGGGTGGCGTTGAAGCGTTTAACGGTTTTAATTGCAAAACGGGTGAAAGGCATGAAAATGAAGGTTTTCGGGGTTTTAAGCTTAACGAGCAACTTTTTAAATATGGCACAAAAATTCATATTAATGGATAATAGGTGGTTTTACGGGTTGGCGGGGGGGCAGTATTAGAGGTCGTCGCACCGCTTATGAGGGGAAGGCGGTTTTTAGGAGGGGTCACCCGATATAGTCCATAGCTTGACACGTAGCCTTTGGAAGGTCGGGGAAAACCACTTTATCGGGTGGGTAATGTTCGTCCATCGGGCGCGGCTGATATGGACATGGACCATTGGATGATGGAAAAGTTGATCTGATGGTAGTTGGGTAATGAAAGCACGTGGGTGATAAAATATTGGGTTTAGAGAGGGCCCAACGCTTTAATCCTCGACGGTTTGGGTTTATTTAGGAATAAATCATAGGTTTAAAACCATCAAGTGGGGCTTAATAGAGGTTTAAATTAGCTTTGGGTAAAGGTTGGGCATCGGGTGAGCCCAATATGGCTGCACATCATCGGATTTGGGCACAGATGATTGAATGGTGGTCCGGTGATGAAGTAGCACGAGGGGCCCTAATGCCTTAATCACAAGTGATTTGTGTTTATTTAAGGTTAGTGGGGGGTTTATTTGTTTTGTTGGGATAAGGGGTAAACATATAGTTTTTTATTAAAACTAAGGGTTGGGGGTATTTACATAGGGATTTAGTTAATATACGAGAAAAGGGTTTCATTGGGGATTTATAAAATAAAGTTAATAATTAATATGAAATATAATGGGCGGAGCGGATATTTCCTTAAGTAAAAAGGTAAAGTGTGAAATTTTGCGCACTTTGCTTTATACTTAGGATAAAGTGTTTTTTGTGGGTTTTTGGGTGAAAAGGGATTTACATGGGGGTTTTTGCTTTTGTTAGGAAAATGGTGTTTAATGTTAGGAAAAAGGGTTTTCTTAGGGTGATGAGGGGGAAATGAATTTAATGAAGGGGATTCTAGCACTTGTGTCCATAAGTCATTAAGCTAAGGGTCTGGTCCCACCAAAAGTAAGTGAAATGCTCTAAGCCTCTTTGACTTGTAGGATTTAAAGTACTAGAACATACTTGTGGATAGGAAATTAGTAAGTAAAGGGAAAAAATGAATGAGGGGGAGTTAATCACATGAACTTGTAAACCTTTTCTTTTGCCTTCATAATTGATCATACATGTTGAAATATGTATCTAAGCATGATGCATGTGTTTCTATCCAATTAACTTTGTAGTTCAACAACCTTTCTTCTACTTACTTATCTCTTACCCTAACATGTTTTCTTCATTTCTTTGGGTGCATTTAGGCTAGAAAACCCTTATCTTATCTATTTTTCTTTTATAAAAAAAAATACCTATTTCTAACCTTATATCATCGAAGGGCTCAGATTAAGCTTATGAGCTCCTTTTATTTCTCTACCTATCTATGATCTGCCAAGATTAAACTGTTTGGTCAGATTTTATTCTCTAACTATAAACATAAAATTCAAAACATGAAGTAACCAAGATTAAACAGTTTGATTACCATGGATTGTGGCATGAATAACAAGTTGCACACAATCATTATTATGCATAAAAGTAAATAGTAGTGGCATTTAGACTTGCACACTTTCATGGTCTATTTTTGTTTTTGGGGTTCATATATTTTCATTTTATTTTTTACTTTATTAATATGGAAAACATTTGTAGAAAGAAAAGGTATGTACAATATTACAAGGCTTAACCTTAGTCATTCAAAATTATGACTCCTATTGGTATAGGAACATAATAGTGGCTCCACATGGGGATGGAATCTCCTTGTGAGATGTCAAGAACATCGTCGACTAGTAGCCTGATCCATTGGGCCAATCCCAAACATGTATATGCTTTATTGTATAATCTCTGTGACTAAAACTCTTGAACTGAAAATACACCTTTTTCTACAAACTAAAATCTGATCTAACATAAACTTGCTGCTGAAAAAATGAATTTATTCAAATTGAAATCCTACCTACTTACTCTAATCAACTGTCCAACAGCTGGTTAGGTAAAATGAAATAGCCAATGCAACCATTCAAGCATCATATACGTTGGTGGAGTTTTCTTCTTTGGCTTGTTTGTGATTAAAACTGAGATTCTAAAGCCAAATACAACCTTGTCAATGAATGAGAAGATACAGAAATACTTGATTTCCTTTTTGGTCTCTAAAAACTGTACAAAAGGATCTTCTAATATATATACACTATTGTTCAACTGATTTAAGCAACTGTACAATTGTTCTGGATGGCCTCCATGCGCTGAAACTAAAATGTCATTTTTATCTTTAACACCCTGTAGGATTTCAGATAAGCTCTGCGATGATATTTCTACTGATTGAAATGTCTGTCTGGTGAAACCTTTATCATCTTGATTTTGACTCTCATAGTTAATTAATGCAGAAAAATTCTGACTACACTCATCATCTAACATATCAGATATTGGATCATAAACAACTTGAAAGGATTGCTGTAACTTATTGCATATAGGTTTGAATGGAACTTCATAGATTTCTACAAGCTGCTCATCCTTTTCTTTATAGATTTTATACCACATTTCTTTTAAAAACTGAAGTGATTCAAAACAAAGAGGCAAAGAATCTCCACTTATTTCCAAATTTTCTGCACTTTCTTCCTCACTTTCATAGCTGATATGGATAAGATGATCACTATTTTCAAGCTGCTGAAACTGAATTTCCTTGTTCCCCAAACTAGCTTCATACTGATCATATTTAGGGAAATCATTAAAAGAAGTAATGTCATCAAACATACACATTAGATCAGGAGATTGCTCCTCCACATATTGCTCTATGAATCTATCTTCTGAACTATGGTAGTTGGAATTAGCACGAATTTGTTCATGACTCTCAACCTCTTCTTTTTGTGCAATAAATGTGTCATGGTGATATTGAGAAATTTTTTTGTCTTTCATGGTGATCTTCTGTATCCTTTCCTCTATTTTCTTGATCAAAATGTTCTACATATACTGCAATGTTCTACATCTGTTCCAGTGTTGAGGGGTTTATTTCTCTTAGCTGAAATTCTATCTCTTGATCAAATGCTATTAAATAATGTAAAAGAGCTGAATCAGGGGGAGGTCTTATATTTGATGGCATTGAATAATAGACTTGATTAGATCTGTCAGAAAATTGTTGTATTGTTTCATTTGGCTGTCTTTTTATTTGATTATATTCTTCTATGCTCACAAAAAGATTGACCTTGATTATCCATCTATTAAGGAAAAATTTGACAAACTGTTGGAAATTTGAGATGCTTGCAATAGGTAAATTCTCGAACCAACTCTTTACTTTACTTTGCAAAGAAAGAGCAAAAATTCTGATAATAACATCGTCTTCATCAATTTCAAATAAGTCCAGATAATTCTCAAAACCTTGAATATGTTTTTGGGCAGTGATACCATTCTCTCCATAAAACCTAGGGAGATACTTGTAATAATTGTTAGGGAAAGCATGGAGTGTAGGAGATAAGATGAGTGGCTTATACCTATCAGGAACTTTATATGGTACAGGAGTATGTAGAGGGATTGTATGGTTAGTCTTGATTGTTTGAAGCTCCTCAATTGGAAAATGATCTTCATAAGAGTTAGAAGAATGTTACTCAAATGTGTAAGGAGACTTTATATCTACAATTTTCAAAGGGAAATAATAAAAAATTAATCAAAAATCTTCTCTAAAATACAATATACATTGAAAAACTTTATTGATGAGAAAGAACATAATGTCTTGGATAACAATCCAAGTTAAAAGCCTGATATTTTCATATTGTTCTTTCAGGTTCATTCCTCCATTGGAGTCTTGATTGTGAAATTGATTTGGAGTCTCCAGGTGGATGATTTTAACCTTTGTGTGTCTGATCCCTGTCCACCATCATAGATCAGATGTAAACCTGTAAAATATTTCTGAAGAAAATGTTAGTTCGTCCGCAACGGAGTTGCCACTATGTTATCACCTAGTAATTTCCCAAGGTTAAAGAAAGAGTTCACTGGGGTAACCACAAACCACTTTTGGGCATAGGCTCTGGCCAACCTAGGCTCAAAGAGGGCTGTCTATATGATTTAGCTTTGTTTGTTTGGATTTTGGGCTAGTTATGAATGTTCAAGGGGTTTTTGATTTGTATTGAAGATTAAATGGTGGGGTTCTTTAAACAGATGGATAGAATGATGTCACTAGACCATTGGGCTATGGAGTCAAAAGAAGGGCAGCTGAACTAGATCAACTCACTAAAGGGAATGTTGAAAGGGCAAGATAGCATAGTAGAGTGCAGGTCTTTGGGCCAAGGGGTGAAAATAGTCTTAACTAGGGTGAGAGAGCACTTAAGAATTCTCAGACCAGGATTGAAACGAGGAACCAAGGGTAATCAGAAACAAAGGGTAATTAAGAATCCTTTGCTATAGATTATAAAGAGACAACCTAAACTAAGGAGCAATTAGAATTCCTTAACTTAGATATCAGTAGAAAACATGTATTTGCCTAACTGTTATAACAGAGTGTAATTAAACAAATTCTGAGATAATACTCCAGTTATGGCATTCAGATTCAGATAAACGTTATGGAAAATCTTTAAGGAAGATAACAACAACGTGAGAAAATACTTCTCTGCACTTTTCTCAACACATGAATCCTTTGAAATATATGGTCTTTATTCATCAATCCAACTTGCTAGCTTAGTCAATGCTCCAATGGCTTTACAATATTTTGATCAAGAAGTCTATATAAATTTATAAGAATCCACCCTACATACTTGGAATTGTGAAGTATTTATACTAAAGTTCCATTACAGATATCTCAAACTAACTTGAGATTTAATCTAGGAAATACAAATATCTTCTTGCAGGAAGATAGAGATAGCTAGTGTGGTTTCATGTTGTCCCTTTTATTGTGGCACTACTGGCCTTTATGGTTTTTTTTAGCTCTTTATGCTCTTAGTTGTTTAAACTATTACGCTGGAAGCTTTAGTTACTTTAGGCTTTCATATGATACTCTTTAGCACTGATACTCTTTGACTTACTGACTTGTCTTTATCCTTACTGTGGTTTCTCCTTTACTGTACATTTTAACTGTTTACTGTGTGTTTCAACAGTAAATTCTTTTGTGTTTATGTGTATCAGAATCGGGTAATGGATATAGGTCAACTTTCTATATGTTTCATTTGTTTGTCTTCTAACTGCATTCTCTGTCTGGTTCCTTTGTTTTGACTGTCAATGTCTCTGTGTGAGTGCTTTCTTCTTGGCTCTGTGTGTAATTGCCTTCTTCTCTGTTCCTTGTGTAATGGTCTTCTTCTTTTGAATATAGGATTTTTAATAGGTTTCTTGTCGAGTCTTGGAGTAAACAAGTTATGCGACTAGTATCGGAATTGTTTATCCAAGCTTTGGTCTTTGGCTGATTACTTGCAAAGTTCAACAATTATTAAGAAAACACACGTTCAGTAGGAAAAGCACTTAATGGATTTATTTGCACAGGGATGCCTGAGGAAGGAGTTGTGGCATTGTTTTGGACGTAAATGGAGGTCAAATGATGTTATAGAGGTTCAAGGTGGCGCTGAAGGGTTTAACGATTTTAACTGTGAAACGGGCGGAAGGCACAAAAATGAAGGTTTTCGGGGTTTTAAGCTTAACATGAACTTTTTAAATATAGCGAGAAAATTCCTATTAATGGATAATAGGTGGTTTTACGCGTTGGTGGGGGGTGATATTAGAGGTCGTCGCACCGCTTATGAGGCGAAGGTGGGTTTTGGGAGGGGTCACCCAATATAGTCCATAGCTTGACATGTAACCTTCGGGGGGTCAGGAAAAACCACTTTATCAGGCAGGTAACGTTCGTCCATCGGGTGCGGCTGATATGGCCATGGACCGTTGGATGAGGGGAAAGTTGATCTGATGGTAGTCGGGCAATGAATGAACGTGGGTGATAAAAGCTTGGGTTTAGAGGGGGCCCAATGCTTTAATCCTCGATGGTTTGGGTTTATTTAGGAATAAATCACAGGTTTAAAACCATCGGGTGGGGCTTAATAGAGGTTTAACTTAGCTTTGGGTAAAGGTCGGGCGTCGGGTGAGCCCGATATGGATGCACATCATCAGATCTGGGCATAGATGATCTGATGGTGGTCCAATGATGAAGTAGCATGGATGAAATGTACAAAGGCTTAGGGAGGGCCCGATGCCTTAATCACAAGTGATTTGTGTCTATTTAAGGTTAATGGGGGGTTTATTTGTTTTGTCATGATAAGGGGTAAATGTATAGTTTTTATTAAAACTAAGGGTTGGGGGTATTTACATAGGGATTTAGTTAATATACGAGAAAAGGGTTTCATCAGGGATTTATATAATAAAGTTAATAATTAATATGAAATATAATGGGCGGAGCGGATATTTCCTTAAGTAAAAAGGTAAAGTGTGACATTTTGCGCACTTTGCTTTATACTTAGGATAAAGTGTTTTTGGTGGGTTTTTAGGTGGAAAGGGATTTGCATGGGGGGTTTTCACTTTTCCTAGGCAAATGGTGTTTAATCTTAGGAAACGGGGTTTTCTTAGGGTGATGAGGGGGGAATGAATTTAATGAAGGGATTCTAGCACTTGTGTCCATAAGTCATTAAGCTGAGGGTCCGGTCCCACCAAAAGTCAGAGAAATGCTCTGAGCCTCTTTGAATTGTAGGATTTAAAGTACTAGAACATACTTGTGGATAGGAAATTAGTAAGTAAAAGGGAAAAATGAATGAGGGGGAGTTAATCACATGAACTTGTAAACCTTTGCTTTTGCCGTCATAATTGATCATACATGTTGAAATATGTATCTAAGCATGATGCATGTGTTTCAATCCAATTAACTTTGTAGTTCAACAACCTTTCTTCTACTTACCCATCTCTTACCCTAACATGTTTTCTTCATTTCTTTGGGTGCATTTAGGCTAGCAAACCCTTATCTTATCTATTTTTCCTTTATAAAACAAACTACCTATTTCTAACCTTATATCATCGAAGAGCTCAGATTAAGCTTATGAACTCCTTTTATTTCTCTACCTATCTATGATCTGCCAAGATTAAACTATTTGGTCAGATTTTATTCTCTAACTATAAAAATAAAATTCAAAACATGAAGTAACCAAGATTAAACAGTTTGATTACCATGGATTGTGGCATGAATAACAAGTTGCACACAATCATTATTATGCATAAAAGTAAAAAGTAGCGGCATTTAGACTTGCACACTTTCATGGTCTATTTTTGTTTTTGGGGTTCATATATTTTCATTTTTTTGACATTCTCTTATTCTTTTTGTCCTTTGATTTTTCTTTTAGGACATACCCCCTTTACATTTTTTACTTTATTAATATGGAAAACATTTGTAGAAAGCAAAGGTATGTACAATATTACAAGGCTTAATCTTAGTCATTCAAAATTATGACTCATATTGGTATAGGAACCTAACAGGTACTAACAAAACCATTTATGGGCTCTATAATGTGAAGTATGGGCCCCTTGGATTTGAATTAGAGAATATATTAAGGGCCTTGATCCAAACATTATATAGAGATATCCATGAATCATGGGGCCTATGTTGTCAAATCATTGAGTGTTAGCATTCAAAGTATTAATTCTCGTGCCTCTTCTGGTAAATAGAGGAGATTTTTTTTTTTTATGATCCACCTCCCAAACAATGATCCCAATGATGACATTTAGCATTCACCACAGACAACTACCCATAGATGCCTCTCACATCTTATTGAATGATCTCATTTAATGGTTATGGTACCTGATATGCATGAGATACATTTGTTCATTGCTTCATATTAAGTGTTTACATTCAATGTATTTGACATGAAAGCAACAATCAAAAGTTGATTTAAATAGTGAATCTGGATTCTTCGAAGTTATGTTTTTTGCGTTGTTTCACCTTGGTTGTCATCATCAAATTCCTAGTCAAGTGTTGTCACTCGTAGGTAGAAGGGTATTACTGGGACTTCTTATAACGGTAATGTATCTATAACCTTTCTATACATAACATACTCCCTTTATTCCATCTCTATTGTCCTTTATTTTGGGGCTGATGTTACATGTATCCCAAACAGGGTTTCCATTTTTTAATCCCATGAAAAGAAGGGCTTGGAGTGGCTCACGTTTGATGCAAATTTATAAAAAAAGAGAGAAAGACGTGAATTTCAAAATGTGAAAGAAAATACAGGGATATCAGTGAGAAATCAAAAGCTAAAGAAAATATTGAGCTCTAAAACATTGTTATGAGGTTAATTCCCCAAGTCCTACGTAATAAAACACATATCTAAATAAAGAGAAAGTTAAATTATCCTAACCCCTGTGCAATGAAGTGCATCTACGGAAAGGGGGGTTTGTGAAATAAAGTAAATGGATATAATAGAAAGGGAAAGAAAGTGGTAGTAAGACATAGTATCGAGAAAGGGGTTACTTAATGCATAAGCATTAATCTATATTGGATCATTATATTATTTTTCATCTATATAGATTCTTTAATAATGGAAAAAAAAGTGGATGAATCAACATGCAGGGCATTTTAACAGTGGGTTCTAGTTTGGAGGATCGGGGTTTGAAATATTCCCCAGCCATTTTGAGGTATCAAACAACAATTTTTGGGGTCAGTTGGGACTTTCATCTACACTCAAAGACACTTTAAATGGTGCAATAATCACGACAATCAAATTTTGTACGCAAAATTTATGCCTCCCATGATTTGAATTACCGCTTGTTAGAAATTGTAGAAAGAAAGTCTCAATTTGACTTTTGTCTTTGTCAAATTGAGTAATTCAATTTTCCACATCAACATGATGACTTGGATGGAAGTTAACTTGTGTAACATGGCGTTGTATACTAGTTAGCTCAGTAAATTCGAGTTATAGGCTAGAAGTAGAGTTGTGTATTTAGTGATTGCTAAAATTTAGCAATCTAGTTTAGTTATTTTCAATTGAACTCAGTTAACTGAGCTCAAGTAATTAGTTGAGTCAATTGAAGGTCAATTGAGTAGTAGAACTGTTCTTAACTCAATGATCACTCAGTTAAACTAGTTAATCAGCTAAAAATATCCTAGACATGCAAGGAATTCAAATTGTCTAGATGAAATGGAGGAAAAGGCACACTGTAATTATTAATTTTATACTAGTTGACTGTACAAGCTTGGTAATTGAGCAAGCTATCAAGTCCTTAGGAATTTCACAAGGAAATAGGTAGTTTACCTATTATTTAAGAGCCTAATTTCTCTTGAATTGCGCAAGGAATAGGAGGAAGTTGGAGTCTTGAATTGGCTAATTATTTGCTAGAGAAGGACAATCAATAGGAGAAAAAGTTTACAATTCAGGGTGTGCTTCATGATTGAAGCAAGACATTGTAATAGTTTCTCATTCTCATCTGATTAATGAAAAGTAGTGAAGGGGTTTTTTCCAGTTCGGTTTTGTTGACAGTGCTGGACCCACCAACAGTTAAGGGGTCTCCCTGATATGTGATCCCAATTAGACCTCACTCCATTTTGGATATGAGTCCCGTCTAGAATATAGCCCGGTTTTTGGTAATCTTAAGGATATGCCGTGGTTCTAACTGTCAGCAAGAGAGAGGAGTTCAAATGTGCCTTCGAAAAGAAAGGGGGTGTGCCTAGTGAGTGTTTGATCATATATGTGTCAAAGTTCTTTCACTACGAAGGGGAGGAGAAGTGAGCCTCTTAGAGATAGGTAGTAGTACCGCCCTAGTAGAGACACACATAAACAAAACGGATACATACAACACCAAGCAGAATAGTCCACAAAGATGCGATGGTCATTGTAGCCAATGTAACGAGGAAGATTTGTCTAATATCCAGTGGAATAGTCCATGAGGATGTGAAAATGATAATAGAAATTAAAACACATTCTCAATATGATAAGTACCAAAATAATGGAAATAGTTCAACTACTTTAGCACAAATGAAAGTGAACATGAATTACAAACATTCACAGAATAGTCTTACAAACATCCATAACCCATGCATGAGGAACGTGTTGGTCCATAGGGCTTCTTATATTAAGTAAAAGTTCCAAGACACATGTATACAATGAACATCACTAGCTCCAATAGTGGAGCGTTGGAGCCACTCCTTGCTCCTGAAAAGAACTAGCTTGTCTCTCTAATGCCTTGTAGGAGGAGCCAAGGTGAAAAGTCCTTTTCTGTTACAATGAGGGTGCATATATAAAAATGAGGAAGTAATGCTTCACCTTCCACATGACTCTTCATCTACCCTCATGACAATTTGACTTCATAAGACTTTTCAAATTTAAATGAATCTTCATATTCCATACATGTCCTTTGGACTTCCACTTTACAATACATTTTTGAAACATATTTACATCATTAACCACAATGGTGTGGCATGTGACAAATCATGACATGACATGAAATGATAATGATGATTGTCATGCGGAAAGAGTTAATCTTGTGGACAAAACCAACCTCCCTAGAAGCCTAAGACTTTCTAGTGACAAACAAGACAATTAAGAGCAATCCTTCTCTAAACATGCATTTACCATATAAGAAATCAAGTGTTTTAGATCCTACCTGCAGTCCAACGCTGTTGTAGTAGTCTAGCCTCGTCGATTCCGATGAGCTCCTCCTTCACTTCGAAACCTGCATTCACTAACAATCAAACGATTACATAGCACCTGAATATCTCATAAAATAAAACATATTCAACATACAAACCAAGGAGTATATGAAACAACTCAATAAATAACAAATTGTTGAGAAGAATGGACTTATTTGTATTAATAGGAAACAAAAGAAACCATTACAACCTGAGCCTTGGTGTTGTGCAAGTTCCTCCCAGGGTCCAGCAAGAGTTTTCCTTTACTTTGATAAGCTCATCCACTTCCAAATGAAACAAGAAAGGATGGGAATCTCTCCTCACAAGCTTCTACAAGGAAGTCCTAATTCCAGCAGCATCTACCCTTTGGAATATTCAGCTTTCAACCTCCCCCCTTCTGGCCCAATGCCTGTATTTATAGTGCTCTAGAGGAAGTTAATCAGGTCCCACAATCAATGGGATAAGCCCCTCTTTAGATGGGATAGCTCCCCTCTTGATGGGATAAGTTCCTCTTTCATAGGGATACATGAACCATCTGGAGGCGCTCAATACACGTCGAACAAGCTTCTAGAATGCTCTAGAAATGACCACAAGTAACTCTTTTAAGATGAAACTCGCGCCTTTTGACCTTTACAGGGGTACGCACCCACCTCTTTACATACAGAGCGTACAAGTATGCAGGTATTGTGAACTTGGGTTGCGTACACGCAAGTAAGGCTGAGAGAAACTGCATACCCAGAGATAAATAGATTTTTAAAGACTTTCTCTCTTTCT
>APFE030222779.1:269819-342484 GCA_000404065.3 Pinus taeda
TCTTGAAGTTTGACATGGAGAGCAGAGGTATGAGGCTTGCCAAGGAGGATAGTATGACTGTTGATGGAGCCATACTAACTGTAGATAGTCATGGTGACAAATTTTAGTGTAACAATGATATAGACTACTTGATGATGTGGTAGTGTTAAGCCACTACTGCTACTATGTGTTGCGGGTCTGCTTGAGAATGCTTTTCTTTTCACCTCCTCATGGCTTGGTGATAAGGGATCTTCAATGATCTCAAGTCTTGAATGGTGATCGCAAACTGGTGTCCCTTTGCTTTCTCTTGATTGATCATCTTGCTCACTCATCTACAAGAATGTTTTTCAACATGTTGTGCTCCTTGATCTCCTTCTTCATCATCTTGCTATGGAATAATAAGGTACCTATATTTGCAATTCACTCATGACAAGATGACATTAACTCGAAAAACCCCCAGTCTAAGATTGTGCATATTGATCATTGAATGAGATGGAACCAGATGGAAAGATGGGAAAGGGGATCAGTGACTACACAGTTGCGTAGTTCACGAAGTCAAGGGGAACCTTGATCCTTGAGAATGTGCAATGCGTAGTTCAGGCTGGGCCGAGGGAGCAAACTACACAATTCTAGAGATCAATGTGATAGGTTGAGGGGATGAGCATTGGGAGAGCACATTGTGCAGTTCCAAGATATAAGGGAGACTGGGCTATTGCATAGCTTCGTAGTTCAGGAGCTCAAGGATTATCTTGAGGCTAGAGACTACACACTACACAACTAAGGCCAGGCTGGGAGGACGAGTTGTGCAATTATGGGAGTTAAGGTTAGGGCTTGAGCACAAAAACTGAGTAGTGCAGCAGCCCTGTGAGGTAGTAACTGTGAATTTCACAATTCCAAGAGGCAAGGTCACAACTAGATGACTGAGACCATGCATTTCAAAGTTCAGGGAGGCCGGTTGAAGCTAGTTTGCTTGGTCGGGAAGCTTTTCAAAAAAATGACTAAGTACGGGATCAGTGAGGCTAATGTGAACAATGATAAGAATTCAACTGTGATCACACACTTAGAATAATTGAGGACACAAAAACATAGATCATTCATGACACATGACAATGCATTTCCCTCCATGCGACAACTTTATGACAACTTACGACAAGTGTGAAACTTAAAATACACTTTGCAACGAATGTGATGACACTTGTGTGACAATGCTTAAAAATTTAGAAATGAGTGCAACACATGTTTACATGGTTATAACAACTCATTTACACAAAGGAGACCTCTACCACCATAACATGCTTATATACATGATGTGACAACTAACATGTGAAAAGACGACAATTATCCTATCTTGCAAAGGGGGCAAAAAATCCTCAAGAAAACACACGAAATGAGTTTCAAAGTTTGCAATGAAAATGAAAAAGACCAAGGAAGGCTTCGAAATTGAGTGTAAGCCAAAATTTTGCAGGGTGTTGTAGTAGCGATAACACTTGGTGACACATTGGTAGAATTCCATCTTCTCTGCCTTAGTTAACTCTTCTGTGCAGGGTCTTGGTTCTTCATGAAGTATTGATTCATCACGAAGATTACTTTGATATCCCCACTTACCCCATGAATAAACATGATCCCATATATACCTTTCTCGATTGAACACATCATAAGATTTAGCGATATCACAAAGTTTTGAGTTGGGTAGGGTAGGGAAGTTCATGAGATTAATATTTTCAGAGTATGTTTTTCATCTCTGGTGGTGCTTTGCTACCAACAGGCATGGACAATACCCCAACAGAGACACTACAGGAAAAAAAACATTGCTCCGTTGCAAGTGAGCCTAGATAGTAACCCGACAGAGTTGCTTGCTTCACTTCTTTGAGCATGAATCCTTTCTCTTCTTTTTCCTTTATTTTTTTTTTTTACAGGACTGTGTATTGGCACTTATTCATTTTATGGGAATAAGAGGGATACTGATTTATTGAGAGAAGAAGAGGTTGTTCCTTCAGAGAAGCATATAGAGACCTCTAATTTAGGTTTTCTCATTTAGATTTTTCCCCTTCTCCTCCTCTACTAATTAGATAGGCATGACAACATGAAAACAAAAAAATCGAGTGCGGGTATGAGGGTTTCCTAAATAGACACAAGTTCATGGTTTAACCAAAAATATCCTTACGAACGAATCATATTTTCCATTCGAACTTCATTGACAAAAATATATAACCAACACAAGGAAGTTGGATAGAAGGTTAGACAAATGTTGAAGTGTCACAAGACTCCATTTTAACTCAAATGCACATAACTAATCTAGAAAACACATTGAAACACAACATTTATCTACGTGAAACAAATAGAAACAAAATCAAACAGATAAGAAAATAATATGTGCATAGTGTAGGGCACAACCCTAGATAATCATTGAAAATAATGCTTTAATTCTTGGGCATTGAAGAGGAGAGAGTAAATCCTCCTGTCAAGTGATTGAAGATGATATGTGTGTTGGCAAAGCTTTTCATGAACTGTGAATGGTCCAATCCATATGGATTGAATTTTGGTGTGTTTTCCTTTGTCCTCGTGGGATTTGTCCCACTTAAGGACTAAGTCACCCACACTAAAATTACTCTTCCCTGAAAACTTCTTATCGAACCACCTCTTGATACAATTATGATGGAATGAAACTATTTCTTTTTCTTTCATGCTTTATTCCTGCAACTTGTGAAAAGTGTCCATCCTACGTTGCACTAATAAGCATGACTTGCCTTGGGATTCTTGCAAAAATTAGAGAGTGGGAAAGTAAATGTTAGGAGGGAGGGTGGATTCTTTTCAATACAACAGTAAGTAAGGGGAGGTGTTCAGAGAGGGATTTTTCGTGACTCGATCAACCCATAAAACGTTTTCCAATTCTTCTGTTCAGATAATATGGTCCTTTTGATGATACATATAAGGCCCTTATTTGTGGACTCAACAAGACCATTCCCCCGCGGATAATAATTAGTTGAATGCTTCAGTACGATTCCATGTTCTAATGCAAAATCATAGAGTTTTAGTGATGAAAGGTATGTTTCATTATCAAAAACAAGTGAAGTAGGAATGCAAACTTGGAAATGATATTCTGCTGAGGGAAATTGATGACTTCCTAATCATTCATCTGTTTAAGCGGAACTGTTTTTGGCCACCGTGTAAAGTATTCTATGGCGATGAGAATATAGTGGTGTTTCTTTGGCGAATGTGGAAATATTTCCCCAATAACATCCAAGCCTCACTATTGAAAAGGTTTTTCCACTACGATAGGCTGCAATGGTGTGACTGACTTCTTATTTTGGTCAACAAACCTTTGATAGAATAGACACTTGTAAGCATAAGCGTGAGCATATTTGAACAATGTGGGACAACATAAACCGACCCACATGTTTTTATGCATAGTTGTGTTGCCCACAAAATGTCCCCTATCTAGTCCATCGTGGAGGTCACACAATACTTTCTCTGAATAGTGTGCTTCCAAACACCTGAGTAATACTCCATTATGGTGTTTTATGAAAAGCACCCCATGCACCAATTGATAAGATAATTCTTTGAGTATAAGCGCCCTCTTATGTCATGTAGATAAATAGGAGGGCATGGTGTTGTGCTCAAGGTATTCACGCACATCTACATACCAAGAGTATATGATAATAATGGGATAATTTCTGTCTACATTATACATTTTGATTTCCTATTCCCATCCAGAGGGATGTTCTTCTTGTTTTGTATCCACTGCTTTTGTTTCTATTCAACATAGACCGTGGCCCTTGATTGTGTGAACTGGTTTTAACTCTAAATCATACTCCTGTAAACTAGTCATCCAGTTCACTCTTCTCTCACCCAAATCTTTTTGAACAAATAATGATTGGGTGCAAAACAAATATGATACAATCATTTTTTAGAAGATAGGGGAAGAAGTGCTTCACCGCATTGTATACTGTGTAAGCTTGTTTATTAATGGCGGGATAGTTGAGTTCCAGTTTCTGAAGACTAGCGCTCATGAAATATATTGGCCACTTGTTGTTCTAATCATCCTTTTGCATAAGCACAACGCCAAGAGAAGTGTTAGAAGAAAAAGTGTAGAGAAGAAAATATTTTCTAAAATATGGGTTGTATAGAGCAGGTGCTTCTATGATAGCTTGCTTGATATGGGAAAACACGTCTTTTTCCATTTTATTGCATATGTAGATTGTATCTATCTTTACCATCTCCTGTATTGGCCTAACAATCTGAGTGTAATCGGAGATGAAGTTACAGAGGAAGTTGATTTTCCCCAGGAAGGATTACATAACTTTCTTGTTCATAGGGAAGGGGATATGCATAATTACTTTGACCCTCTATGGGAGTACTTTAATCCCCCTTTTTGCAATGACGTTTCCCAAGAGGTTACCCTCAGATACTGTGAAGATACTCTTTTTGGGATTAAGGGATAACTTGTACTTATGAAATCTCTAAATTTTTTTCTACAAATGGTGTATGTGGCCAGATCTCTTCCTATAAAATATCGTGACATCATCGAGGTAGACCACCACACTTTATCCAATCTATCCACGAAATGAAATATCCATGGAACATTGAAATGTTGCACCGAAATTAATCAATCCAAATGACATTCTCTTGAATGTGAAAGTACCCCACTTAGTACGGAACACAGGGGCTTCACTATGGGAGCAATACCATAGCACGTGGGTTCATATTTGGGGGATATATAATGAGGAAAAGGTGACATAATATATTGGGGGATATATATGGGGTAAAGGTTTTGTATATTGATAGGTATAAAAAATGGAGCTCAAAGTTAATGAAAAAATATAAAGGGGTATAAAAAATGTTAATGAAAATATGGATACCTACAATATCTAGTGAAAGTAGGGGCTTTTTAAATTGGTATGGTTTATTGGGTTTATATTGGTAGGGGGTAAAATAATGTGGTTTTTAGAGGTATTTTCTAATATATACTCAAATTAAGGGTATTGTTTAATATGCCATGATCACACGTGATATGTTATAGGTTCATTAAGTGAACCCCTTGTGGTGTGGAATATTGTTTTAAGTATGTCAAGTTCTGAGACTAGAACCTAATTGTATCCCGAATATCCATCCAATAAATAAAACATCTCTGACCCCGATACTATTTTTTAGTATTTGTTCCATAGACGCTAAAGGGTAGTTTTATTTGTTCAAGGCACATTTTAGGTTATGGAAATAAACACACAAGTGGATTTCCACAGACTTCTTCCTTATTGGGTCCAATTTGGATACATAGGTAGAATGTCACAGTTTGTATATGATCCGAGCATCTAGTAACTTCCTTAACTCCTTTTGAATGAGAGGCTCAAGCGTCGGATGTACCTTTCACAACTTTTGTTGGAACGACTTGGCCCCTTCTTTGATTGGGATTACATGCTGGATAATTCATGTGCCATAAGTTTTTAGCTCGTCATATGTCCATGTGAATACATATCGGTACTACTTGAATAAGCGAATAAAGTATTGATGCTCTTGTGGTGTGCAATAAGTACCAAGATTAACAAACTTCATATCTTTTTCTATTCCTAAATTGATATGCTTGTGTGAAAACGTTGAGCTATGGGTCTTTGCATTGACTGTCCCTCAAAAGCAATTCTGAAAGTCATAAAATTTTTCTAATAATACCATGCCTTTCGGCATTAGGTTTTCTTTGTTTGTGTTAACTACATCCTAGAATGCCTTCTAATGCTCATCTTCGTTGATCGTTGCATCTTTGAATACATCAAAGTTTTCCATAAACTGCAATCATTGTTGGTCATCATTGAGAACACATAAATTAGTAATATTATTAGGGACAATTGGCTTATAAAGAATTTCTACAAAAAAGCTGTCTCTAAGCAGCGATAACCTAACAACAACATTTGCTAATGCATTTGCAGCTGCGTTGCGTATTCTAGGAACAAATATAATATTAAAATCTTGGAAATGAAAACACCATACCCATTATGGGAGTTTTGAGGTATAAAATAGGCCTCCTAAGAAAATTATAAAATAATAGTGGAAATCATAAAATAAGGTTAGATTACATCATCAAATTTTACAGGGAGAAAAGAGAAAACTATTTTTCAACTCGTATTTTCAACTTATCTCCCTATAGGTTTACTCAAATTTCATGCGGAAACACTTGTTGGACGTAGAATTTGATTCCTCATCCGAGGAGTACCCATGTTGCATACTTTTGATAGAACCTACTACACAAAAAATTAGAAATACATGAAAATTGTGATTGCAATCACGTTTTTTTTATGTATTTCTCATTTTTCTTGTAGCAGGGTCCATCGAAAGTATGCAACATGGGTAATCTTTGGATGAGTAATTAAATTTTGCGTCCAAAGAGTACTCTTGCTTGAAATTTGGGTAAAACCTTAGGGAGATAAGTTGAAACTATGAGTTGGAAAAATAGTTTTATTATTTTATTATTTTTTAATATTTTTACTTGTTGACTCCAAAAATGGTGAATCATCCCCCATGGTTGACTTCATCATCTTGAATATTATTAGTTCTTATAAAGCTTATTTTGGTTGTACATTTTTCTTAGGATGCCCATTTTAGACCTCAAAATTCCCCTAATGTCTTGTTGGTAACTTTTGAGATGAGGTGACACACAATGTATGATATTACGTACCTGTCGTACAATAATTTTTGAGTCACTCTTTCTTTGAGGCTCAAAACGTTGAGGTCAATGATTCTTTGGAAACCCAAGATGAATGCTTCATATTCTGCAATTTTATTTGTGCACTCAAATTCCAAGTGGCTAGAGATTAGATGTTTTCTCTGTCGCGGGTCTATTAAAACTCAACCAGCTCCAAATGCCTCTTATGTTTTGGAACCATCAAAATACAAAGCCCACATATCATATGTATAAGGGATACATACTACATTAGTAATTTTATTATTATTACTACTAACTTTACAAATATAATTTTCACCAGTTGTAGTAGAAAGGAGCTCCAACTGTGTGTCTGGTGGGACTGGGGATGGTTGAGAAAGACAACGCCCCAGTTTAGTTTCCAAAAATAAATTTCCAAATATAATATTTGGGAAAGCCATTGGCTCATTCTCACCCAGTTGTCTAGGAAAATCCTCTCTGCGGACATATATGATCCCTCTAGCCCAATGAGTGGGACTAGCAACCTACGTGACAATCTACTAGGCACTTTCCTAAGTTACAATTGGAATAGGAGAAGAGGAAGATGGCCTACCTTTTTCTAATGCTATAAAATCCTCCTTTGTGAAGCCCTCAAATTTCTTTGCACCACAGGCTCGATCTTACTGCTCACAACATTTGAATGCCTGCACAAGAGATCAAGACACAACAAAGCATACAAGTACAAATAGAATAATCAAAAGTAACCTACTTAACATATCAAGGAGCATTAAAATAAATGATGCATTAACACACACATTTATGGAAAGTGAACCAACAGTTGTATATATTAATAGAATAAAGGAGGAAGCATACAACCAAACCTTGATGTTAATAAGATCTCCTTGAGTGAATACCAAGTCCAAGCTCAAGCTCTCCAAGCACTCCTTCTACAAGCAAAATGAGTAGCATGTAGACACAATCTTAGCATAAGGGTGAAAATAGCCAAATACCAACCATTTGGGAATGGGAGAGGATGAATATATAGGCAGGGAAAGGGAGGTAGGATGTCCCTAAATATAGGAGAAGGCCCTCATCTGAAGGAGGTAGCTCATAGGGGTAAGAAAAAAGGGCTAAGTTGAGATAACTTGGCCTCATCCACGCTGAACAACCTCTAGCTTGTTGATCTAGAAGCCTCTAGATCACGAAGCTTCTTGTCATTTTTGGGAAAATTTCCTTTTTAGGGATCATCGGGGGCATCCAAGCCAAAAGCGCACTAGCATCACAAGGCTAGTGAAGTGCAGCTAGTGACCAGCATTGGTAGCTAATGTCAGGGGAGCGATGATCCTAAAATTAGGGTTTTAGAGCCCTTTTATTCAGGGGAAGCTCAAGGTATTTTTCCATCAATGCTTTAGGGAGGATATGAGTTGTATCTCTGGATGAGTACAATGCATGATTGCCAAGTTTCGGGAACTTCGGGGTATGTCACAACGAAGTGCGGGAGGTGTGACAAAATATTGTGTAAAAGATGCCCCCTAAAGCATGGAGGCAGAATAGGGAGTGATGACTGAGATGCTTTACGAGATTTCGCAAGGACAAGAATAAACTTTATTAGGAGACCTGCAAATCAAGGACACATATACATATACATATACATATCTGATATCAAAAAATGAATCGAAGATATGGATGCAGCCATCCAGATAGTAATGACCATGAAAACGATCCACAACATGGGTGCAACCATCTGAATGAGAATGATCATCTGTAAATCTAAGATCCAAGGTATGGACACAGCCACCCGATATAGAAGAATCATCATAGATATAAAGTACCACGTTATGGTCACAACCATCCATATAAAAGAAACATGTATACAATCATGAACAATACATAACTCCACGCAGCCTGAGTCATATCAGACAAAACTCAAGGTCTTGCGCTCCATCCTAACCTGATAAAAGTACAAATTCTAACATGTGAATGAATGTGTCGAGGTCGAAGATGCTAGAAAACCACTTGATTACTAGCTAATGATGTGGACCGTTAACATGCACGAGAGAAACCACCAATAATGGAAATGGCCCTTAAGGTATGGCAGTACAATCCGTGAATGCGAAAATATGAAGCTGATGTCGAACACTTATGGAATCATCCAATCTAAAGCCAATGATGAAAACCTATTGTTGGATGCGAAGAACTTTCCATTAAGGCATGCAAGCTCTAAGGTACATAAAGGGAGTCTCTAAGTCATCTTCCTAGATAATGAGCTGAAGTCAACAGGAAGTGACCCGTCGAAGGAGGGTTATGATGATTCCCTCATCATTGACACGGAGCAAGGAATAAAGTGGAATGAAATGAATAGGATCCAAGGCTCTAGCAAAGGGTCAGACACTGTATAGGTAATAGACTGCAGAGGGGACTTCTCTTGAACATCGGTGACATGACTCCAGAGTGTGGCACCATTTGACTCAACATAATACCAAGGGTCATGAAGAAGAAATGGAATAGTCAGATGAGAGGAAAAATGGATCATCGAAACCCAGAAGGAGAAGTGATGAGCAAGTATATCCCAAACCCGACACGAAAAGTAGATGAGTGTCATTTTCAAGAGCGACATGCTAACTATACAAAGGATGTTTCACTTTCATTTTCCCCACTATTTCTAGCAAGTACCCCAATTATTTTTTATCACAAAATTGAAGGGGATAGCATATGCTTGTTATATAAGTTAATTCTTCGAATGAATCCATCATAGTAAGTTTTATGAGTCCTAGGAAGGAGAAACTCGGTCTCATCATAGTGACGAGTCTTTCGCCGTAAAAATTTTAACGAGCCTGATGGAAGGATAACTTAGTATCTTTTTCTTATTTAGAAAGTGTGAAAAAGAGATGAAAAAGAAAACTCCATCATGTCCCTTTTCATAATTTGTCTCTCGAACCCAAAAAGGTAGAAAACAATATTCGAGAGAACCTCTTGACCATGTTGACCAAGATGTACCTTTTTCGTAAATAGTCAATCTCAGCCCGAAAAAGGGGTAAACATATACCGAGACAACATCAATTTGTTTAATTTAACGAGTTCCAAAAGACAAGTACTCGACGATCTTTTCATAGTTTGAGAGTCAGAAAAGAGCTTAAAAATGACTCCAGGGGGGTTCCTTTTTCATTTATTTTTAACGAGTTCGAAAAAGAGATAAAACAAAAACTCATTGAATCAGTAAAAAATGATCACTAAATCCACCAAAAAAGACCCATAACTACACAGAGACGACTACACATCAATGATATCGAGAAAAATAATAGAATATTGGCAAAAATGATCTTAAAACTTATAAATAGACTAAAAGTAAAATTATTTTTACCATTTCATTTGGAGTAAATTGGAGAGTACATTTAACCCATTTTCTTCAATTTTTCAGGTGGGCAGTGTGGTAGATCCAAGGCATCATTTCACAAACCGCTAGTTGTAGGTTAGAGCTCTACCTTTTCTCTTGCATTTTATTGTGTTTTCATGCTTTTTCATTGGGTTATTTTCTTGCCAGAACGAAGGATTTCAATTTTTTATAGCGGGGATGATCATCGCAGGTTTTCTCATCGGACTTGTGATGTCGCCCCTGATCCTGAAAGGCTCTCGTGCTAGCATCGTAGGTTTAATAAAAATAGATGTGACAGCCACAAGGAGGAAAATTTGAAGAAAAACTTCCCCTTTGAGAGAAATTTTGGAGTTTTATCCATTGAAAAGCATTTAATCGATGTTTAATGGTTGTTTTGTAGGAGATTTCGACAACATGGTCACCAAATGGAAGGAGAGAAGCCATGAAGTAGAAGATCACCAGGCTATCAAGATCTGGAATGCATGAATGCTTTGAGGAACTGTGGCTATTGAAATTCTTCCGAACCACAGGACTTAGAGTCCAAAACGTGCTGCTACACTACCTAATCAGTTTATGGGATGTTGATCGGAACATATTCATTATCAGAGACCAAGAAATGGAGTTGGAAGTAGAAGACATCTACTTCATTACTAGATTTTCTAGAATAGGGGAAAGGGCTCAACTCTTCAGATCTCGTCCTGGAGGTGAGAGCACTAGTGCCCTAATCAGGAGACATTGCCCAGGTGCAGAAACAACAGTGAGCAGGAAGGTGAAGATAATGATGTTCGACAATCTTCCCTTGAGGATGATTCTACACACCATGGCTGGTATAGCCAGGTCACAAGATTTACACGAGATTTCAAAATCTCAATTCCAGTATGCGGTAGACTGCCTTACTCCAACAGTATTCAACTGGTGTGATCGGTTATTGGCCAATATGAAGAGGAAACTGACGAAAGGTAAGCAGGGAAATCTGAAGCATTTCGACTTCGGTTCAATCTTGGTCACTTTCTTTCTGGAGCATGTGCCCCTATTTTGGTATCAGTGGATAGAGGTGCTGGATCTTGCTCCACAAGATCCAAGGCTGGTCAGATGGAGTGAGCTCATGCCTTGAGGAGGAGGGGGCCAACAGATGCATCTCCCTCTGCAGTTTTTTAGTTGGTTGCGTTTCCAACTAATCGTTGTGGATGACTATGCCTATATAGGCATAGATTTTAGATGGGATCCGGATCTACCTCTACCACCGAGTGAACAGTGGACTGATACAGGTAAAACTTGTTTTTAGATTTTTCAAGTTTATGATTTTTTTATTAAAGTGTATATGAGATTTAACTTGTGATAAAATGTGTAGATGTTGGACCAGAAAGGCCTCCTGGCATGTCGTCAATAGCACGACGAGTAGCACGTCAGATAGAGGATGCTCCAGATGAGGAAGGAGCAGATCCCAAGGTCGAGATGGAACACAATTTGGAAGTGATCGTCTGCGGGATTCCAGAATATGCGACTATAGACGACCTTCCACTGCGATACCAGAGGCATAGAGTCAGAGTGTCTATGAGACTGTGTTGGATATTAGGCCGAGTGATTAGAGATGTCTCGTGTTATCGCGAGCATCATGTGGACGAATAGCCTTTCTAGTTGTTTTTTGCACTGTTGTAGGCTTTGAAAGCCATGTGTCTCGGAACACTTTATTTTTTGATATTTTGATGGGAAAAATCTAATAGACACGATATATATATATATATATATATATATATTATATATATTATATATATATATATATATATTATTTATATATATATATATATACATATGCATGTTTTATTTTCTACTTATGTGTTCATGTACCATGATGACATGATCAGTTTTATAAATACGCAAATGTCTATCAAGAATATAATTTTCTAATGCATCTGTTAATGTATTCAAGTTATGTGGAATGTGTTGATATGTGATAAAATCAAAATTTATTTCTAGTAATCGAACACGTAGATACATATGCAGAATTTGTGGATTCCTTACTAAGTAATGATTATTAGATTGTAATACAACGAGTTGTGAATCTAATTTAACAACTAAATTTCTATTGCCAAGAGCAACTACTTCTGATAATAGTTCAATGACTGCACTTTATTAGGCAAATCGATCAACTCACCATCAAGGGAATAGAGTGCCCAAGCTGCGGAAGACATGTTCCATGTGCTATGACAAGCACCATCAACGAAACCAACATAATGGTTTAATGACATATGCAAACCTAGTGGAACAGAAGGTAAGAAGAAAAAAATGTATGCAGAGCAAAAAATCACACCAAAAAATCAAAACCGCACACCAAATAATTCACACACTAATGTACAAAAGTAATTACACAGAACTCACGCATAATAATTTTTCAGATACAACCCGTTGCGGGGTTGTTACAATGCATTTCCTTTGTAGTCAACTAGCTCATAGGCTCCTTTTTGCTAGATATCTTTCACAATATGGCCCATGCCACATGGGCTCGAAATTCCCAGCTCCCAACTTATCGTTGGCTTGATCATATAGGAGGAACAAGTCACATTTAGTAAAAATGTGTGGAGAAACAATTTGATCAAAATGGGCTTTAATTCGTTTTTTTGTGCTTTGATCACCATCACAGCCATACGACGGGTCTCATCAAGCCTCTCAAGGTAAAGTAACTTCTCCTCTTCAGGCTAAGTATCATGAAGTAGTTCGATAGATAATTTTAATGAGGGGATTTCACACTTAATCAGGAGTGTCACCTCTAAACCATAAACCAACTGGAATTGAGTGAAACCAGTGGTTGTCTTAGCTGAAGTTCACTAAGACCAAAGAGCCAAGAATATCATGATATTCCAATCCTTTTTATGCTTCCAAATGGTTTGTTGAAGCATAGTAATCAAAACTTTGTTAATTGCTTCAACTTGGCCATTGGCCTATGGATAATAAGCAGTTGAGATATCATGGCGAAAACCCAACTGAGTAGTCAACTCTGCCATCATGTACTGACAAAAATGTGATCCATGGTTAGTGACAATGGTTTGAGGGATGCCAAAATGGGCTATGACATGGTTAAAGAGGAACTAAGCAGCAGTGATACTATCAACATTATATGTGGGCATCGCCTCGGCCCATTTAGTGAATTAGTCATCAACGACGATGATATATCCATGCCCCCTGGCCAAGTGAGCGTTACATGTCATGAAATATATGCCCCATTTAGAAAATGGGCCAATGGTAACGACTAGGTGTAAGGGTGTTGGCGAGGCTCGCTGCTTGTGGTTATAAATCTGACATTCATGGCACTTCTAAATGACTAGAATATAATCCTTGAAAATGGAAGGTCAGAAATAAACGACGCGGAGAATTTTCTGAGCAGTGGCGTAGCCTGACATATGACCACCACATGCCCCAGAGTAGAATTCATTCAAGACTCGTTCAACCTCTTTAAGTGTTAGACATCTGCAAAGAACAGAGTCAACCCCGAATCGATATAATGTATCACCAATAATTTGATAAGGTTGAGACTGATGTCGGATGCAAAGTCGGTCAGATCGAGACAATTCAGATCGGAAGGTTTGGGTCTGAAGATAAACAACGATATCTCCATACCACGGGTCGAGGGTGCTGATGAGAAACAAATATTCATCAGGGATTTTCTCAGTAAAATTGATGGAAGTGTTTGCAGAAGGAAGGGCGCAAATAAATTTGACAAAAAAAGTGATTTCTTTGATTTGGCAGCAGTAAAATCCAAATCAAACTCTTACAGGATAACAATCCATTTAGAGTATTTTTCCCCAAGAAATTGAGGAGTCAAAATATAAGTCATGGGGTTGGAGTCAGAAATCACCATGGTTTTCCGTAGAAGAATATAATGACAAAATATTTGAACATCATGTACTGTTGCCAAGGCAAGTTTCTCGACTTGAGCATATTGAGTTTCAGTGTCAATAGGATTTCAACTTAAATAATAACCACATTTTCATTACCATCATCATCATCCTGGACCAATACCATAGCAATGGTACTATCGGTTGCGAACAAGTAGAGGAAATAATCACGGTGATAGTCAGGGGGATGCAATAAAGGAGCACTAATGAGCGTGTTCTTTAGGGCGTTGAAGGATTGTTGGGGAATTTCATCCCAAATGAATGGAATCCCATTTTTGAGCAAGCGAGTAAATCCCTTGGTGAGTTCAGCGTAGTTAGGGACAAAGCAACGAAGAAAATTATCCTTTCCTTGCAAACTTTGCAATTTATGCAGTGACATAGGAGGGGGTAAATATATAATAGCCACAACTTTCAGAGGATCTATTCGGATACCTTCTTGGGACACAACAAAAGCCAAAATCCAACCAGATTCTATGTAAAAGACACACCTATGTAGATTAAGACGAATACTATAGTGTCGACAATGCAAAAATATGGATCGAAGGTGGTCCAGATGGTCACTACGCTTAGCAGAATGGGCTGGTAAGTCATCTAGATAGTGTTGAACAATGTGTCTAATATCATGAAAAGCATATGACATTGCTCTCTACAAGGTAGCACTAGCATTTTTCAAGCCAAAAGGGAGCTTCTTATAGGCAAAAGCCCCCCACGAATAGATGAAGGTCGTCTTGTGTTGATCAACAGGTAATATGTTGATCTGGTTATAATGCGAAAAACCATCCATAAAAGAGAAAATCTCACTCCCAACACACTCATTGATGATTTGATCAGTAAATGGAGTGGGATAATTATCTTTCAGGCATGCACAATTGATGTCGTGGTAATCAACACAAAATCAGATTGTGCCCTGCTTTTTAGTAATAGGTACAATGTTAGAAACCTAATTTGTCAATGGGATAGGGTAAATAAAACTAGATTTTAGAAGTTTTTCAACTTCTGCCTTAATAGCAGTAGCCTTCCTAGGATGCACAGGACGGAGTCGTTGACGAACAGCTTCGCATCAGGATACGTGGGTATTTCATGCACCACAATAGCTAGATTAATACCAGACATTTCCTCATATGACCAAGCGAAGACATCGTGAAATTCCTTGAAAAGGTTAGTGTAAACCCTGATCTCATTAGGAGAACAGGAAACACCAATGTGGATGTTCTCAACAATTCCAGGTTTAATGGAAATGTTGAGTGGCATGGTTGTAGTAATATTTCCCATATTACCTTTAGCCAAGCCTTCGTGCACCAAAACAGGTGTTTGAAGGGGATGCATTGAGTTATGAGAAACAAAAGCTTCAAGACACAAAGGAATCTCACTTAGGCTTGGAAGAAATGAGGAATGATGATGAATATCATTCCAAGGAGTTTCGTTAAGAGACATAACCTCAACAATACTCTCGTCGCTGGGCAATATCTCGTTCAAAGGATATGAGGAATCCCAAGAACCAAGCCAAGGATATTGTGCATAGGTATTTAGGTTCATACTGAGAACATCATGACTTTCTGAAGCAGTTGTTGAAGCCGAGAAAATTTCATGATAAGCTTGTTCCAATGGACTTAGTGATATGGAATGACCAAACGAATCAATTTGATCTGAATATGGAATAATCCATGGATCTATAGAAACAGAGATCATATTGATCGAGGTGACATGCGGAGGTGGGAGAGAAGAATTTCCCATTAAAGAAGAATCTTTAAAAGGACCTGCCCCCATGCTCTCATATGGAATTTCAGTATTTCCCACATATGGGACATTTCCGTTTGAGGCACCAGAAGAGAAAAATGACAATTGATCGATGGTGACAATTTTCCCTTCATAAGGAAAATGAAGCACCCGAAACAAAGAGGAAACCACACAAAACATGGCATGGGTCCAACTTCACCCAAGTAGAAGATTGTAATTTAGATTTGTGTCTACAACTTCCACTTCTAACTTGACAGTTTTCCTTTCCAAAGGGATAGGAAAACTTGTGAGAATACCATAAGGAAGGGAGCCTCTGCCATCAAAGGCATCGAAAGTGTTCGGGGACTAGTTGAGGAGTCGAGAGCCAATGGCTTTCCAACATGAAGCAGACATGATGCAGGTAGAAGCACCTTCATCATGACAGTCCGATGGATCGTCTTTCCTTTTATAATAACTTGAATAAAAAAGGAAATATGATGAGGAAGACAAGGAACATGGTTTTTGAGATCGAAGGTAATCAAACTAGAATCAGTAGGATCAATGGCTCCTATAGCAGATAATAATTATTTCGGCTGCTTTGGACATGTTTGGATAACTTCCAAAGCAGACATCGTCGAGGGAAATTTAGCTAGATCTTCGACAATACTGTATTGTTGGGAAACTCTAGCGTTCAGATTATAGGATGATTTCTGAAGCACACCTTTAGGAGGAAATCGGAGAATGAAATCATTATTAGGTCTCTCAATATGGAGAGGACCAGAACTGGGTGGAGTAGGAGTGGAAGGTACATCAATGGCTTCTTTCTCCACCATATGCTTTTGAGGGGTTTGATAATATTTTGATCGAGTAGCAAAAGAGATAGGTAATGAACCCATCATCATGTAAACTTGAGAATTAGATGAGGCAAAGGATTTGGTTGGTCTACCAACTAAGTCTGCTGAGATGGAAATGGTTCTTTCAAAAAAACCGGAGTCCCTTTCAATAAACAACTAACTTCGGCACATCGGGGATGATCCTTGGTATAATTGTCTTCCTCACAAATGAGGTAAGGATATTTCGGCTTTTGTTTTGAGGCATCAACAGCAGATGACTTGGGAGGACCCTGTTTTGGGGTATCAGATTTTTCTTTTCCTTTACCCTTTTTCTTACCTTTCGAGGCTTTATCTGCCGTGGTAGATTGGACGACATGGACCTCGAAGCTTTTACCAGGATTCGATGGAGTTTTTGAAGGATGATTAGAACCAGTATCCAAAACATATTTTTGCTTTGAAGAAGCTTTGGTGGAATTTTGAGACATTGATCCAATTATACCATCAATAGGTGGTACATCAGGAGACTTTGAAGATTCCAGATCTGAAGATGGTCTTGGAGCATAAGGAAACATTTCATATAGTGTGCCAGTTTGGGAATAGATTAAGTCTAAATACTAGGCATGGGCAATAGCTTGGTCCTCGGTAACACATCCACCCATTGCTATATCTTTAGCAATTTTCTTTACGAATGATTTGGTGAACCATTTAGTGAACAACTCATCAAGAATTTCAAATTTGATGAGGTGACGCCGACGTCTCCATTCATGGATATGATCAGAAATATGGGTCGCAGTATCTTTCTTTAGAGATGTAAGCAAATGAGTACCAGTTTCATACCGAATCGGGAACTGGAAGTGGGTGAGGAAGGCCATAGCAGAAGAATTAAAGTCTACATAGGTACCTCAAGGCAACTCGACATACCATTTTGTGGCAACACCTATCAAGGTTCACTGAAAGAGGCGGAGACAAATAGAATCATCAATGTAAGAATTGGAAGAACACCATAAGTGATATGTCATCACATGGGCTTGAGGGTCCTCTTTAGGTTTTCCTTCGAACTTGGGGCAATCTCTTGGAATTTTAGTAGGAATTGGAGGCCAGTATGGCGAATGAAGAATGGCATCATTAGTAAGCCTCAAGACATCTAGCAGTTCCAATGTAGCTAAAAATGGCAATCACAAATTAAAAGGCATATAAGGCCTCTAGGGAGGCCCAACTTACGGGGTCCAACCTTGTTGGTAAGGATTCTGCACCCAAAGTGGAGGATTTTGACCACAAGGGATTTGAATTTTCCCCCATTGAGGGGTACCTTGACGATAAGGTGGATTTTTTCTAGGTTACGGTTGATAATGACCTGCCATAGGCCATTGATAACCATAAGGAGGATAAAAATTATGTGTAGCATTTGGATTGTAAGGTTTCTACACCTGCTGACACTGGATATGAAGTGATTGGCCCTGCTACTGCAGGGGTTGACCTTATGTCTGCAAGGTTTGACCTTGTTGATATATCGGTTGAGTTTGCTGCTACAAGGGTTGACCTTGTTGCTGCAAAGGTTGGCCTTGAAGATACAAGGGTTGGTTGGGTTGTTGAACAAACTATGTTTTCTATTGCAAAGGCTGTTGATACTACTGCAAAGGTTGGCCTTGCTACTGCAAAGGTTGTTGTTGCACTAAAAATTGTCACCTTGACATTCTGCAATCTGTGTGAGTCCATTACGACTCATACTTTCCTCCTTTGCAAGTCTCAAACCTCAATTCTTCATATCAAGCCTTGAAAATAAGATAAAGTCTTCAAAAGTATCTAAAACTCTGGTTCCACACTTTCTCTTAGAATTACCTACGATCCCACACCTAATGGTCATGTCTCATGTGCACCTGACCGCTATGTCTCTGTATTATGTGTGCAGACCCCTGTAAAAGTTAAAAAGGTGCAAGTATATTCTTAAAAACTCACTTTGAGTCATTTCTAGAAGCTTCTGGAAGGAATCTTGAGGTGGCAAGTTCGCTCCCTTAAGGTTCATGCATCCCATACCTTAAGTAGCTAACCCCTTGATGTGAGGAGCTTATCCTTTTGAAGGAGGACTCTATCCATTCATAGGTGGACTTATAACCTCCTTCCTATGCACTATAAAATGAAGCATTGGGCTGGTTACTGAGAAGGTTGAAAGCTGAATATTTTTGAGGTGAAATGCTGCTAGAACTTAGTCTTCCTAATTAAGCTTTTGTGAGGAGAGATTACATACCTCTTTGATCTCATTTGGGAGAGTGTGAGGCTTGTCAAAGTAAAGGAGATTCTTGTTTTGGACCCTGGGAAGAGCTTGTACAACATCAAGGCACCAAAGGTTGTAAGGTTCTTCTATTTCAAAGTTAAGACAAATAAGTTTATTTTTCTCAATAAGCTGTGTTTTAAGGTTTATTTTATGGATTCCTTGATCTCCATAATGAACATGATTTATGATATTAGCTATGCAGGTGTTATTTGATGTGTGCTGCTTGTTTTTGATTGCAAGTTCTCAAAAGGAAACTCTTTCGGATGGTTGAAGAATGGCTGCTACAAACTAGCGTTGGACTTAAGGTAGGGTCTAAACACTTCTATAGTTTTTATTAATGAATTGCAATATGTTTAGAGAAAGGTAGATTTGCTTGTCCTACTTGTTGCTAGATATCGTTTGCTACTAGGGAGATTGGCCTTGTTCGCAATATCGATTTATCCGGCCAACAAATTGGTGACTCCACTCGGGAATTGAATTTGGTTTTTGATTTTTCTTTGTCTTTGACTTGAGAAACTTGTTCTCGTTTCTAGTTTTTGCTTGATGTGTGTGGGATTGGGTAGTTTTAGGATCTCGATTATTTTTTGTTTTTCGAAGTTTTCAGAGGACCGCACTTTCTTTTCACAGACAGTGTGGGCATCTCTGCACTTTTCCATTAGTACACAAAGCGGTACCACATTTGGTTCTTTTGGAAGCCTGCGGACCCTATGAAATTTTTTGAAAAACCTAAAATGTTTTCTTCCAGTTAAGTTTAATTTTCATTTACAGCTTTTAGTGTCTATCCAGATCTGCATGTGTTCTGTCAAAAATCTCTTGTGAATAAGTTCCATCGGTATTTTTGTTTTAGATGATTTTCTAGAAGTTTTGCATGCCTGGAGTGGTTTTCACTTGGTCTATGTAGTGACTCAAAGATTAGAAGCCTGAGAACCCTTAGATTGCCCTGGTATCTTTTGTCTTCTTGATGAGTCTGACTGATTTGTGAAATCTGTCCTTTGTGAGAAATAGACTTCATTTTCTCTTTGCAAATCTTTGAACGAACTTGGTTATAAGTTTTGAATTTCATTTTTATTAAAGAAAACATGTTTGGATGTTTTTGATTGATTTGTTATTCTGAACGAATTGATCCTTAGTTTATTGAATAACTAAGTAAAACATCCTCAAAAAGATTTGAAGCTTTTATACAATTAGGTTTTTAGAAGTTTTTAGATCTCAAGATTAGTTTTGTAGTTTTGAGTATTTTCTAGAAATTGTAGAATATCTTTTGAAAGAAATTATTTTTTGTAGTTTTGAGTGCTGAAAAAGGAAAGGGATTTATTGTGAGCATAATTAGTAGTCTCGTTTTGAGTTCTTATTGAAAATACAAAAAGATTTTCTTGTCATTTACATGTTGAAACAAAGATTTGTTTCTCAAAGAATTGCATTCTTGAACTCTTTCTTTTAGCTAGAAATTCATTGAAGGAAAAATGAATTGTTGATCATTTTAGGTGCATTTTTTAGTGTTTTTGGAGTTGAGTCTTCACACCATCAAAGTTTCATCTCCATACCTATTGACTTAAAGAACAACCCATAAAAATAACGCTTAATTAAAATTGATCTAGCAATATTTTTATTTCTAGGGCTCTTATCACCAATATAGCTTAGGCTAATATCTTGGAGTAGGGAGTAATTAAATCTCCAAGATAGTTAAAACAAACAAGTAGCTATATATATATATATATTTTCCTGGGTAAAGACTGTTCTAAATATATTAAAAAGAAAAGGATATTTACATAGAGGAGTTACCCTCTAAGAGAGTCATGAATCTCTCTCTGTCAAGAAACCATTACTGAACTGAGATTGTTTGCTGCTTTTAGAGCATATTCCCAACTTGTGAATCAAGAGTAGAAATACAAAAAAACTTACAACCAGATTACATAGACCTATCATACTAAAACTGGACAATTAACAAGACAACTTAAAATTGCTAGCCTAGACTGCTAACTAGATGTCGCCGTGCATAGAGTCTTGATGTGAAATCAAAAAACAAACAGTAAACCAAAAACCAGAGGCCTGCATGGGAGCTCCAAACGCTGTGTGGTCTTTACCCGGGTTCATCATCACCAGGATCCTTCTCCTCGTCCGATTCACGTACCCATTCCACCATTAGACCATCTTGAACATCCGTGGGCTTGACTCCTGGGGGGAGCCTGAGCTTCAACAGATTGCGATAGAGATTGTCCGGCCATTTCTTCGCCTGGTCTGACTGAGCCATACCTTGCTGAGGTTCCGCCATTCCTTGAGCTTTCGCTTCCGTCCCTGCATTCATTTGGCTAATGCTGTGATCCTCCATCTGACGTTGGACTGTCGTAATCCTGGGGAGTGAGGCTTGTCCGTGGAAGCAGACTGAGCACTAATGGTGTCCTCCTCCTGCGACGAGTCTTCCAGAGGGGTAGGAGAGTGTTCCTTCTCTGAATTCTCAGAGCTGGCTTGTTCTTCCTCTTCTTCTGAGAAAATAACCGTGACCATAGCCGTGACTATTGGTTTATGTAACCTGCTCTTGAAGCGGAATTTTGCTGTTTGAACTGAGTTGTTGAGCGAGGATTCCGACTCTTCAGAGGCTTGGGTGGAGGGATAAGCCACAGCTATCGGTGAAATTCTCCGTGGAGGCGCCCTGCCCCTACCCCCCGTCCCTCCCCTGTGGCCTGCATTTCGGCCCCTTGTTGGAGTCGCTCTGAGTCGGGGTGCCATCTTCAGTATAGTCGGCGTGCTGGTACAACTCCCCAACAGCCAAGGAAGACTCTTGTACTGAGAATTGACATAATTCTCGCTAGTGGCAATGCAGACCCCTGCTCTGAGTCTTCCCACTGCCAAATTCCTCCCCAAATCCTTAAGAAATAACTCAATTGTTAACCCATTTCGCCCCCAAGCCTCTGTCTCAGATGGAAGTGTATCTATCGAAGCAGGGGGGGAGTGCCTTGCACTTACCTTCAACCCACAGCTGCTGAACCAGGGAGGCTTCTCCTGAGGACGCTTCACCCTTTTTGGCAGAGCGAACCACCAAGAATCGCCTCTGTTGGAAAGCTCAGGCAGAAGCCAACCATCAACTGCACCACCCTCTAACAATCTGCTCGCCTTTGCATCGTCAGAATACACTCGACCATTCTTCATTCTTCCCTGGTTTATTCCTCTTCCCTCCTCCGCCTGCGTACCTGTTCCCTACACTCGCATTAAATTGCTTTCAATACCCGTCACCTCGGCACTTAAACCCATTCGAAATTCATTCCTTGCCACCTGCCCCCAGCTACCTGCGCGTGGCTTCATGGCATGCGTATTAATGTTCAATTGAAGCACCCGCATCCGGGTAACAAGTAGCTATATCTTGCGGTAGGAAATAGATCCAATTGTAATTGATATAATCTGGGAAGCTTCTGTTAAAGGAGTCAATCACGAGATCATGTCCGAACCTTTGAGACAATCAAGTCTGTTTCATTGGGAAAGATAGAATATTTGTGTGTACTATAAACGGTAAACCTCAGATTAACCATTGTCGAGGAGCCTGGGGTCACTTGTTGGTAAACCTCGGATTGATCATGTCGAGGAGCCTTCAAGGGGATTGAGCTTTTTTACTCTGCCCTTGCGTATATCAGATTGTAGACTGTTCCCCCAGTTGTATTTGTTGCTATTGGTAACCTTAGTGTCCATAAACATAAGATTATTTCCTAAGGCGATGATGAAGGACAGGTCTCACTGTACCTGGAACAGAAGTCGACTAGACTCACTTGGACTCTCTGGGGGGTTCTCTTCACTCGAGATGGTTTTGTGAAGAAACTTGTGCCAGTCTGTTTCATTAAGAAGGTTGTCAGGGTAACTGTTCCAACCGCCCTTTCTGTATTAAATTCTACGACGTTGGATTTCATCACCAACTAGTGTTTTTAGTACGGGAAGTTATTGTTTGTGTGTGGTTTGAACTCTTAGATTTTTTAGGCCGGTGATTCAATTGTTTGGTTCTTTAGAGACTTTAGGTGTTTTTATTGAGATTTTCTTTGTTTGCGTGTGAGTAATTAAATATTTAATCGTGGCTGAATTACCGAGACAATCCCGTAGGCTTCGAGGGAAACCTCCCGAGTATACACCAAGCCATCTTGAAGGGCTACGAACTCTTGTATCACCTAGTGACAGTAGAGTTGGGTCACCGGAAGCCAAAGAGTCATCTTTAATTGTTCATCCTGATTATCAAGTTCAAGCAACAGAGTATATTTCTGAACCAATTCCATTTTCCGAAGTTACTGGTAGTATTTCTCCTACTAGTGAATTAGCTGAAGAACCTGAAATTTCTGAACCTGAAACTGGACTTGCTGCTACTCCATCTTCAGGATTGGCTTCTCCAACTTCTAGTGGTCCTGGTTCACCCAGGGTAGGAAATATCATTACCCAAAATCTTCCTTCTGGACTCATTTCTATTGAAGAACTTGTCAGTCCAGATGAAGATATAATTCTTCTTTAAAATCAACCAACTTTAGAGCTTAGGGAGCGTGAATCAATTTTCTACAGTCCTTTTAGGAGTGATGCTTGGTACATATCATTGACAAACTTTTTAGAAAACCCGAGTCTTAGTTTTTCACCACCTCGAATTCCTTTTCATCCAACACCCAGAGGCTATTATCCTCTGTTGAATATGTCGAGATGGTCATCTATGTTTTCCCAAACACTGGAAACATTTTTATATGGCGATCCTTCTGTTCCTTCAGGGTACCAGTCACCCACTGGTACTTTTTTAGGGGCATTTCCTCGACCAATTGAACATGAGATATCAACTGGTGATCATGGAACTCAAGCGTTGAGCGTAGAAGAAATTCTTATGATGTCTGGTACTATTCCAAATCCGCAACCTCAAGGTAGTCAGTTACCGCCTGGGGGACAACCCCAAGGTAGTCATTACCCGCCTGGAGGGCAACCTCAAGGTAGTCAATTACCGCCTGGGGGGAAACCTCAAGGTAGTCAATTATCGCCTGGGGGGAAACCTCAAGGTATTTGATTACCGCCTGGGGGGAAACCTCAAGGACAGTAGATACCGTCAGGATAGTACATACCTCAAGGTCAACCCCAGACTCAGTACAGACCTCAAGGTCAAACCCAGTATCAATATATACCTCAAGGTCAGCCCCAATTTCAGTACGTCTCTCAAGGTTATCAACCTCAAGGTCAGTACCCATCTCAAGGTTTCCAACCACCTTCTGGTCAACCATTTGTACAAGGAGCTGGAAATGTACCATTCAATTATCAGCGCTATGCTCAACCCGGTTATGGTCCTCAATATGCTAAAACTTTTATGGGTCCATACCCCGGAATGAACATGGTGTGGGATCCATCTCAAACTCAACAAACTTTGCAACCTAAAGTGTAGTTATCAAGTCAACCTGGACAACCTTTGGTTTTTGGTTCAACCCAGCAACCTGTCCAGCCTACTGTTCAAACTTCTACACCAAGTTCAGTCCAGCAGCCTGGGCCTAGTTCGCCTCGAACTCTGCCTCAAACTGCTGCTGCAACTGCTACAGCTTCTGTTCAACCTACCACACCTATTTCTGGAGTATCGGTGGCTCCGGTTTCTACTATTCCTGCGTCAGTGCAAACTCCTCAGGCCTCTTTACCACAGTTAGGACCTATCGTTCAGACTTCGGTCCAGATGCTTGCAGGACAAGTTGGTCCAAGTAAGGTTGTCACAAGTCAATCGCAATTCACTTATCAACCATACCAGAGACAGTACCAATTCGGTCCTACTGTACAAAACCCAGTTTATCAGTATCAACCATACCCTGGATATACTTATCAGCAACCTCAACAACCCTAGTTTCGTCTGGTTAATCTTGGTTTTCCGGGAGGTTATAATATTCCTAATGAAAATATAATTCCAGGTTATCCTAGATATCCTCCTCCTGGGGTTGGTCTTGTTACCCAAGGTTTTTGCGACCCTAACCATCAGTTACCTTTTATTGCAACTTTGGATTTACCTGATTTGTCACGCCTTACGAATGATTCGATTTATTATCTTCCGTATTGGCTGCCAATGCCTAATATGTTGCCCAGTGATATCCCAAAGTTCGAGGGTAAGTCAGGAGAAGATCCGTCAAATCATGTGATGACTTATCACCTCTAGTGTGCATCTAATTCCATTATTGATGATTCAATTCACTTACATCTTTTTCAATGAACTCTGATTGGTCTTTTTGCCAAATGGTACATTG
This sequence comes from Pinus taeda, assembly GCA_000404065.3. Classification (NCBI taxonomy): domain Eukaryota; kingdom Viridiplantae; phylum Streptophyta; class Pinopsida; order Pinales; family Pinaceae; genus Pinus; species Pinus taeda. Next base: position 294,735 of record APFE030222779.1, read on the forward strand.
AGTTACCACGAGGCTCTTTTTATAATTTTAGTCAGTTAGCCACTTCTTTCTTAACTCATTTTCAGTTGCCTGTTAGATATGACAATGGCACGGAATTGTTAACTTCATTAAAACAATCTACGTCAACATATATTTTTGATCATATCCATGAATTGCGACGTAGAAGGCGTTTAGTGAAAGTTTTTATTCCAGATAAAATTTTAGCGGAATGGTTTGTTAAATCATTGTTACTTAAAATCACTGAAGATGTAGCTAAGGTAGGAGTTTTTACTGAAGAGCAAGTCATTGCTCAGGCTTAGTACCTTGACCTCGTCTATACGCAGTCAGGTACTTTACATGAAAAAATCCCTGACCTTCCGAAACACAATCAAATAACTGCAACTCCTTCAGGGTCTCATGCCTTTGATGGTATGATTGGTTCAGTTAGTACCAAAAGCAAGAATAAATCTTCAAAGAATTCTTCTCCTATTATAACTTTACCAGATTCCCCGACAAGAGACTCTTCTGCTGAAATTCCTGCCGATATTCATGTCGTAGAATCATCTATGGCCAAATCAAAATCCGGTGGTAAAAATAAGGGGAAGAAGAAAAATAAACAAAACTCAAAAGAGAAAACAGATAAAAATGAATCTACTAACGAGAAACGTAAACCTCACTATCCTTGTCTCATTTGTGACGAGGAGCATTTTACAAGAGATTTCCCACATCGAGCAGAGGTTTCGAAAATCGTCAAAGGTTCTCAAATGCCTGTTGTCTTGAAGGATCCTTTTCCTAATCAAGATAGTAAGATGACCGGTTCTTCCTCAAATGCCTCAGAAGAACCCATTATGATGATGTCTCATGTCAGGATTGTGACGTGATCGTAAGATTATGGCAGTAAAAATCCTGTTGGTGGTAAAGAAGTAGGATCTTCTAATTCAAATCGATCAACTTCAACTCCTCCTGGTTCTGATCCGCTACAGATCGAGAAACCTAACCATGACTTAGTAATCAAACCACCTGCTAAAGGTATACTTCGGAAATCAGCTTTCAATCCACATGCGAGAGCTGCTCAGAATTATAACATTGTTGAAGACTTAGCTATTTCCCCTTCAGCAATGTCGGCTTTGGAAGTGTTGCAGTCATGCCCAGCACAACATAAATTACTATTGTCAGTTATAGGAGTTGTTGATATTCAGGATTCGAACCTAATAATTTTCGATTTAGAGAATAGTACACCCCGCCTACCTCATCAAATGGCTTTCCAGATTCCAGTGTTAGTAAAAAATATACCTTGCTTTCAGACTGTGATTGATGAGGGAACTTCTACGTGTATTATGTTGATCCAGTGTTGGAGATCGCTTGGTTCTCCGACACTCAATCAGTCCCAGATGATTCTAAAGGCTTTTGATGGACGAGGGTTCCATCCTTATGGAATTTTACAAGATTTACCTATAGGGTTTGAAGGCAAAACTGTAAATCTAGATGTGGAAGTGGTTGATGCCCCTCTATATTACAACCTTCTCTTAGGTCGCAGTTGGTCTTATGCTATTACTGCTATTGTTTCATCGATCTTTCAGGTTATCAAGTTTCCTCATAATGGAAAGATCCTTACGATAGACCAGCTAACTTATTTTTCATCCGACCCAACCTCTTCAGATAGTATTCAACATGTCAGTAAAACAACTATCCCTTACAAGGATGTTGGGGTAGGTTTGATTAAATATTCTGGTTTACTAGGAACTTTTTCTTTCCCTCCTCCTAACGTATCACCTTCTATTGCAACTATTCATATGATTTCATTGAACACTATTGCTTTTGATGATCCTTGGATCATACCTTCCGATTCTGAGGTGGATTCATTTGGTAACGCGATGCCTTTGAGTCCCTTTGAAATTGCATATCAGGTTGTATAGTCGTTTTTTAACTCTTGTTCAATCGAAACTGATCCAATGAATGTGGTCCATGGGGAATCACTTTCAATATCAACCTCATCTTCAACAACATTTTCTAATCCTGTTCATACTGATGAGCAGATTCGTGAACTTTTTTCTGTTGATGACTTACCATGGGAAGATCTTCATCATCGATCTTCGTTTTTAGCTGAGCTTGATCATTTTGAAAATGATTTTTCATTTATTTTTACCACTGACTATGTCAAATAACCACAAAATCCATTGCAACATCCTAATTCTAATTTAAATTTGGGAAATATCTCTCGAATGGTTTCTATTGACATTTCAGTTAAACCCAAAATTATTGAAAACATTCATATAGGTGCTTCCTGTACGGCGATGAAATCCAAAATTATAAAGCCCTATTTCAAGAATTCCGCGACATGTTTGCCTAGTCATATGAAGAAATGCCAGGAATCGATCCATCAATTGTTGTCCATGAAATTAAAACTTACCCAGATGCTAAACCTGTCCGGCAACGTTTGTGTCAGATACACCCACGAAAAGCTGCTGCTATTAAAGCTGAAGTTGAGAAATTACTTCGTGCAGGTTTCATTTATCCAATTCCCTTAACGGATTGGGTATCGAATATTGTTCCTGTTAACAAAAAACAAGGAACGATAAGAATATGTATTGATTATAGGGATATTAATCGAGCTTGTCCTAAAGACAATTATCCAACCCCCTATATCGATCAAATTATTGATTATTGTGTCGACAGTGAAATGTTCTCCTTTATGGATGGTTTTTCGGGTTACAATAAAATCAACATACTCCCTGCTGATCAACCTAAAACGGCTTTCATTTGTCCATGGGGGAACTTTGCTTATTGCAAATTACCTTTTCGATTGAAGAACGCTGGAGCAACTTTTCAAAGGGCTATGTCTTACGCATTTCATGATATCAAGCACATTGTGCAACCTTATCTCGATGATTTACCTGCCCATTCATTACGTAGAGCCGATCATCTCACTTATTTATGAGCTATCTTTATGAGATGTAGGCATTATCGAATTACGCTGAATACACACAAGTGTGTTTTCTGTGTAGAAACGGGTCATTTACTGGGTTTTGTCTTTCAAAAGCTAGCATTCGTGTTGATCCCTCGAAGGTTGAAGCTATCGTCAAATTACCTCCTCCTGCGACTCTTCGCCAACTTCAAAGTTTGTAAGGGAAAGCAAACTTTTTACATCGTTTTATTCCTAACTATGCCGAGATAACAAAAGGATTTACCAAGTTGTTGAAACAGAATACTCCCTTCTTTTGGGATGAGATCGCTGACAAATCTTTTGATGCACTTAAACACACGTTAAGCCATGCACTGTTACTGCATCCTCCCAATTACAACCAGGATTACTTTTTGTACCTCACCGCTTCTCATTCCACCATTGGGATGGTTTTAGTTCAGGAAGATGAATTCAACAGTGAACATGTGATTTACTATCTTAGTCGAATTCTGAATCCGACTGAGCTTAAATATGCGCATGTGGAGAAATTGGCCTTGGCTGCTGTTCAATCTATCCAAATATTTCGTCATTACATCTTATTATGCAAAACCACGTAATTTCTCACTGTAACCCTATGATGTACATTTTGACCAAAGAATTGCTAGGGGGCAAGTATTCCAAATGGATAGTTATCTTGTAGGAATTTGACTTAGAATTTGAAAAATCCAAGGCAAAGAAATCTTTGGTTTTTGCGGAACTGATGTGTGATTTCCCGCGTATTGATACTGAAACTATGGCGGAGGGGCCCATTGCGGATGAATCCTTGTTTCTTATCAGTACTCTTGATCCATGGTATGGAGATATTATTGTTTATCTCCAAATCCAATATTTTCGGTCTGAAATCTCACGATCTCAGTGACGGAAAATATGTTTCTAATCCCAACAATACAATATTATTGGAGATACACTCTATCGTCGTGGGGCGGATTCTGTTTTCCGACGTTGTGTAACTCATGAAGAAGATGAAAAGGTTCTGAATGACTATCACTATGGAGCATGTGGCGGTCATATGTCTGGTTATGCCGCATCCCAAAAGATATTGCACGCTGGTTATTTCTGGCCATCCTTATTAAAAGATTGTATGTATGCAGTCCGTAAATGCCACAATTGTCAAATTTTTGATCGTAAGATGCGTGCTCCACTCGCTCCTCTCCACCGTATAATTGTTGTCGATCCTTTTGCAAAGTGGGGTATTGAATTTATTACATGTAACCCTCACTCGGCCAGGGGGCATGCATATATCATCCTGGTGGTAGACTATTTTACTAGGTGGGCCGAGGCGATGCCTACATTTTCAACAGACGAAAAAACTACTGCAACTTTCGTATTCAATCATATAATTGCTAGATTCGGTGTTCCTGAAGCTATTATTACTGATCATGAAAGTCATTTTCGAAACATCATGATGACTGAACTGACAGATCAACTTGGCCTGCGTCACGATAATTCTACTCCATATTACCCACAGGCTAATTGTCTGGTTGAAGCTATCAATAAAGTTCTAGTCACTATGATCCAACGAATCATTGGTATTCATAGGTAGAATTGGAATAACATGTTATACTCCCATAGAAAATAGCCATAGAATTACTCCCAGCCACTTCCAAAGAGGAGAAACGTTTGTTGTACTTAGCTCAACTAGATAAGAATCGGCGTGATGCTGCATTAGCAATCGAGACTCATGTGAAACGAATAAAAGCTCAGTACGACCGAAATGTTACACCTCGTAATTTTTCAGAAGGAGACCTAGTCTTACTATATGATCAAGCAAATGATAACCTAGGGTCTGGAAAATTTGTACCTATGTGGCATGGTCCTTATATTGTTAAGTGAAAGTTGGCAAAAGGGGCCTATGAATTGGTAGATTTTAACGGTGTCTCTTTGGGTAAACCCAGAAATGGGCTTTATCTGAAGAGATATTATGCTTAAATTTCGGTGTGGAGATTTTTTGTTAGATTAGTTTCTTTCTAGCTAGTGTGTTTTAGATTAGAAAAGTGTGCCTAGTTTAGAGAGTGCTTTTATCATTATTCCTCCTTATCTTGATTTTACTCTTGATATTGCAGATGTCAACATCTCTTCAAACATACATTGGTTTTGCTGATGGTGCTTGTCGTAATACATGAAACATTTCTTCTGCAGCTTGGGTTATCTATTCACCCTCTGATGAATTAGTATCTATGCATGGGGTCAACCTCGGTCAAACAATGAATAACATTGCAGAGTATAGTGCAGTGATTGAGTTATTATCTGAATCCATCTCATTTGAGATTCGGAGTTTGATTGTTAGGTTAGATTTTAAACTCGTTGTGTTATAGCTTAATAGGGTTTATGCCATTAGAAATCTAGTGTTATTAAGATTATTTTTGAGAGTTCATCTCTTGTAACGTGAATTTGATTACATTGAATATCAACATATTCCAAGCTATTTAAATACATTAGCAGATGTAGTTGCTTCTTGTATGATAAATAGACATTTGCAATAACCAAAATAGTAAATTTAAAACAAATTCCATAACATGTTATACAAGATAGCCAGTAATAGTGATATATCATAGAAAAGAAGTGTGTCAAATATACATAATCTTCGATCATAGGTTGAAAAACACCTTATGATAAGCAAAAATGATAGTACAAAAAGGCAAAAATGTCATGTGAGTCTACAAAAGTGATCATCCTATCCCTGGTGATGATCACAATAAGAAACCACTCCTCGGGCCACCCTACAAAGGAACCTCCTAAAAGGTCCTGGGACCCCAATCACATATCGCTGTAACCTAAGTGCAATATCATCTACGCTAGTCTCTGGAATATCTACTGTCAAACACTCTAGATGATTCTCCAATTCAGTCAGGGTCTCTGTAGATTGGTCCTGTGGGGCTGGTACTGCTACAGCTGGGTGTCTCCTCTTATAAGGCTGGAGAGTGGCTGGTCATCATGGACCCACATGTGCATTTAAAACTTTTTGTTATCAGTTTTGGACGATTTAAAAAACAAAAGAAATAGAAAACTTCGAAAGTGTTGAAAATGATTTTACCTGAATCATGCCACTGCTCTCCTGGTGGAAGAGTCATGTCTGGGTCACTGCGATAATCCATCCCGGCATATGGAAAATCATGAATCACAAAAAGTTGGTTCCTCAACCAATGAAAATACTCAGGTGGAAATCGAACAACCTCTGAACCCTCCTCAGGATGACGGGCCATCACTGCAACTCAATGCATTATCATAGGCTCTCGAGGAAGACCAGCCTTAACAGAAAGCTACAGCGGGACCAACATAGGGACCCTCTCTAGACCAAAGCTCACAACCAGGAAACTGTATCCAAAGTTTTTTAGTTGTCCGTTCTTTGCTTTAGTTAGTTGGCCTTTTACATTCGCCAACACATCTTTGCACCAGTTGAATATGGTACCTCGATAACAGTCTTCTGCCATTCGCATCTGGGATCTGGTAGCTACATGCAATGCTACACTCCCGCATATTCTGGTGATAGTGAACACAATAACCTTAAGTTCAAGACGAGCGATAGTTTTGATATGATCCGTTTGTCCTTTGTTTGATCATTGCAAAACTCTAATCGGAGACTAGCGACAGACTGGCCACCTGGCCTAGTCTTGAAAAGAGATAATCATTCGCCTCTCTTGGGCAAACCAGTCAAAAAATATATGTCCTATAGCTCAATTTCGAGGCGGTGGCCACCAATCATGAAACACTGGTCCTGTATGTTCCACCTGTCTACCAGCCATTGCAAGAAGTCTACTTGGGCCCTCATGCCGGGTATGGCCCAGAATTTAAACAGTCCACATACTCTCAATGCATCCAATGTGGGTTGATGATTTATTGCGGCAAGGTCCACATCCTCATGCTTGTGTTCCCGCCAAATAAGCATTTTGTATGTCCTACATTGCAAAAAATACATATTAGAACAATTTAGTTCAAAAAATTTTGGGCGGAAACGGAGAAATGTGAAATTTAAAAAACCCATTTCGCGGGGTCTGCACCTACTGGTTATGGACAGTGTGTAGGTCCACACTCGTCGCAAGCAATAGGTGCGAACCCACAACTTTTTCCTTTGTAGAAAAAGTCGGGGTCCGCAGGGGCCGCATGTTGCACCTGCGGACCCCCGCGAGCGTTTTTCTAAAACAAATTCTCCTTAAAAAATCAATTTTAAAACCTAAAAACGAAATGTAAATGGTTGAAATGCAAGATAGGGAAGATGTGGATTACCTGGAGCTGATGGTTTTTTATTCCAACGGACAGATTTTCTGCAATCTTCATAGGAAGTTTCTTACCCAAAAGCTCTCACTTCTCACTCTGAAATCAAACGGTAAAAATGAATTTACGAAAGCCATTTTTATAAGCTTTTTTGAATAAATGAATTTTTAATTTATTTATTTTTCACTTTAAAAAGGTAAATTTTTGATGCATTTTTATTTATTTTAAACAAGTAGGAGTAATGTTTTGAGTTTTTGTGCAGAATATTTGATTTTTCGGGGAGAATTGATCATTTTCAACAAAGAGCATACTTTTTCACTTTTTCGGACTCTTCCAAAATTTACGAAAAAGCGAAACATTGGAGTCCTCTTTAAGCTCTTTTTCTGACTCATAAAATATGAAAAGATTACCGAGTTTTTCCCTTTTTAAATCGTTAAACATAATTAAAAAGGCAGTCCACTTACAACTCTTTTCTGACCGTATAAACATGAAAAGATCGCCGGACTTTTTTTCGTTTCAAGTTTGATTTTGGTTATAAAATGATGTGTCTTTGATTGCTTTTTTACTTTTTCAAATTGGATCCACTAATTATGAAAAGTACTCCTTGATCGTAATGGTCAAGCGGTTCTCTCAAGTATTATTTTATACTTTTCAGGCTTGAGGGACACAAATTTATGAAAAAGGACACCCATGGAGTTTTCTTAAGTTTTCTTCTGACTCCCTAAAATTGAAAAACACCAAGTTTTTCCTATACTGGACTCGTTAAAACTTAACAGTAAAGGACCTGTTCAATTTTAAACAGGAACGAACCACTCCTTCTTAGGGTTCGAATTTTAAACTAAGTTGGACTCATCCGAAGGGTGAGCTTATAACCAAGCAAATGTTATCCTCCTCAAGCTTGTAAAAAATAAAGAGGTACTTGCCAGAAATGGTGGGGGAAAAGAGAGGAAAATGAACTTGTTTGTTACACTTTGTGTTTTAGAAAAGTGGTTAACCACTCTTGGACACGACACTTCTTGTTCACCTGGGTTGGGAAATCCTTTGCCTAACAGTTAATCAAACCATATTGAAAGTCTTCAGCCAATTTCTGGGTATTAGCTTTGGGTCAATTGTCACCAAACTATCTGCAGTGTCGTTATGTGTTCAAGAGGTCAATTCAAATAAACCATTCATCTACAAAATATCTGTCATCCATTTTGACGATCCTTGAGTTAGTCCTTGCCAAATATATTTCTTCAAAACTTGATCTATGATTTCTTGTTGTGGGCTTGCCTACGACAGATCGCTTTCTATCGACTTCAGCTCATTATCTAGAAATCGTCAGTACCTTGGAATCTGCATGCCCTAATGGCAGGTTTCTCGCCTTCGATGATAGGTTGCATCATTGACCTTCGATCAAAGGATTCTGTGACATGTTCGACATCAACTCATTTATTGACATTTCATGGATTGTATTGAGTACTTTGAGATCCATTGACATTATTGGTGGTTTTTCTCACACTTGTTAACAGTTCACATCATTGACTGGTAATCAAGTGGTTTCTACCATGTTTGACTTCGACACATTCATTGACATGGATAGGACCGTACTAGTTTGGGAAGCAGAAATCAAGACCCTAGATCTAGTTTCCACCATCCAGGTTGCAAGGAGTTTTGTTATTTATTATAAGTGGACTATTCATAAACAGATGGCTGCGCCCATACTATGTCTACATATGTCTATACTCGTGATTTATTACAAAATCATTCCTGTATCAAAACAGTTTAGTCAGTTTTCTAGTCAGTTTTGATCTAAGTATGGGAATGCCTACCTCAGCGATGATATGTTCACATATATATATTTTGCATTGAATGTTTTTACAGGTTCCGAATGGGGTGTCCACAGGATGATCCTTGAAATGATAAGTACTTCACTCTTCATACATGAAAGGCTTCATCTTCATCTATTATAGACTTTTCACTCTAGGGGGCAATTTGTTGCACTAAAAATTGTCACCTTGACATTATACAATCTGTGTGAGTCCATTACCACTCATACTTTCCTCCTTTGCAAGTCTCAAACCTCAGTTCTTCATATCAAGCCTTGAAAATAAGAGAAATTCTTCAAAATTCTCTAAAACTCTGGTTCCGCACTTTCTCTTAGCATTACCTGCGATCCCGCACCTAATGGTCATGTCTCATGCGCACCTGATCGCTCTGTCTTTGTGTTATGGGTGCGGACCCCTGTAAAATTTAAAAAGGCGCAAGTGTATTCTTAAAAACTCACTTTGAGTCATTTCTAGAAGCTTCTGGAAGGAATCTTGAGGTGGCAAGTTCGCTCCCTTAAGGTTCATGCATCCCATACCTTAAGGAGCTAACCCCTTGATGTGAGGAGATTATCCCTTTGAAGGAGGACTCTATCCCTTCATAGGTGGGCCTATAACCTCCTTCCTCTGCACTATAAAATGAAGCATTGGGCTGGTTACTGAGGAGGTTCAAAGATGAATATTTTTGAGGTGAAATGCTACTGGAACTTAGTCTTCCTAATTGAGCTTTCGTGAGGAGAGATTACATACCTCTTTTATCTCATTTGTGAGAGTGTGGGGCTTGTCAAAGTAAAGGAGATTCTTGTTTCGGACCCTGGGAAGAGCTTGTACAACATCAAGGCACCAAAGGTTGTAAGGTTCTTTTGTTTCAAAGTTAATACAAATAAGTTTATTTTTCTCAACAAGCTGTGTTTTATGGTTTATTTTATGGATTCCTTGATCACCATAATGAACATGATTTATGATATTAGCTATGCAGGTGTTATTTGATGTGTGTTGCTTGCTTGTGATTGTAGGTTCTCAAAAGGAAACTCTTTCGGACAGTTGAAGAATGGTTGCTACAAACTAGCATTGAACTTAAGGTAGGGTCTAAACACTTCTATAGTTTTTATTAATGAATCGCAATATGTTTAGAGAAAGGTAGATTTTCTTGTCCTGCTTGTTGCTAGATATCGTTTGATACAAGGGAGATCGACCTTGTCCGCAAGATCGATTTATTTGGCCAATAGTTTTCCTTGCTACTGTAATGGTTGTTGGATAGTTCCTTGAGGGACTCCCTATGGGTATTGGTAAGTTCTAGATTATATTTGACAATATGCATCGGAAATAGGAGATTAACTAGGTTGCACATGAGGACCTGCTTGTGGAATATAGGGTGGATTTTGCAGTGCTTGTGAACCATATGGAACATAAGACTGTTGGAGTGGTTTATAGGCCATGTAAGGTTGTTGATACTGGATATTAACTACCCCAGATGAACCAACGGGGTTAGGAATACCACCAGGGTAAGGTTGATTGACTCCAACCATGTGAGGTTGTGATCCACTCACATGGGTTCCAATTGACACAAGAGGAATGTTTGGATTATGCCCCCCAGGCTGTGAATAAGGTGGTGGTACATTTTGTCCACTTGATGGAGGGACTGAGGAACTTACAGACACATGAACCAAAACAATTTGTTGTACCATAATGGAAGGTTGAAACAACGGTAAAGGTTGCGATGAATCATTGGTTGAATGGGAATTGACGTAATGATAGTTTGTACAGGTATCTGAGAGGTCACATTCGGAATAAATGTACTAGAAGTAGGCATAGAATTTGATGACCAAATAGGGTTTTGGTACAAAGAGGAAGCACTCAGAGTTCCTAAAACTAATTGAGCCAAGGTTGTATAACCATGTGGAAGCATAGGCCCACTGGTTTCAGGAAGTGTTTGAGATGGAACTCTTCCCGTAAAAGGAAAGCCTTCAGGAGGAAAGTCATATTCTTTCTCTTCATCAACATGAGGAGTGTGAGTAGTGGAGACTTCCAGAGGACCTCGAGGAGAGGTTGGTATCTCACCTTTTGAGTCCATGTGTGAAAATAGCTGGTGAGTTGGAATCTGAGATGTACAAGGAGATAACTCTAAAGGAACATCGGTTCGATCGTATGGAATTTAAGGACATTGAGGATATATCACAAAAGGATCAAATAATGGATTCGGAGGGTATAAGACAAACCTCTGTGGACTGTCAGGGGTTTCTGGATCAGACTCTTAAGGTGATAAAGAATTTGGAGGTGGTGGACGAGAAGCAAGGGGTTGGATGCTCAAGACAATCCCAAGTTCAAATCCTTGAGCTTCAAGTGACTGTGGAAGTTCTGAATGAACTCCTTGTGACGAGCCTTCAGTATCAGATAATGAAGGGGAACTACGAGGTGAACACAATGGTTCAACCACGATGACTTTATCTTAAGAGCAGAAGAAGAAGAGATGATTCGTTGAGGGTTGCATGGGTTCAACATGTTATCGTTGGCAGTCAATTTTATGACACGAAACAACAAATAAATAAAAAAGGGTAATACTAGGCAAGAGGGTTTACCAAGTAACCGTGAACCGTTATATACACCTTAGTCAAAACCAAGGACTTGATGTACGATGACCGATATACCCGAATGTTGTGTTCGGTGTATCATGTTTACAAGGTGGCTGACTCGGTTACTTGTGGCTAAAGGATAGAAACCTAATGGGGTCTCCCAATATATAATCGATGGTACAGGGAGCACAAGACTGTGTTAGTGTTGTCTAATGCAACACCGCTCGATGATAGTGTCCCTATATACTTATCATACTGAAGTGCCTCCTATATACCTGAAAGTACTGGAGAACCTTCTATATACTTCCATACTGGGATAGGATTTCACCCCCATGATACACTGCAGGCAGTTAACGACAAATTCTATGTTTAAATACGCCGGAGCACGTCGCTAGCTTAGACCTCTAGATATTCGTGTTAGGTGACAAATTCTCCTTAGGTTAATTGAGGTAAATTTTAAGTTTATCTTGGATTAAGTTTCAATTTGATGGCTCAAAGATGTAACCTGTATTCCTATAATGCAACTAAATGATGAAAATGAAACCTGTTCATTTGATGAAGGCTAAACTAACGAAGGAAGAGAGACAACCATATAATGCATCAACACAATTCTTTCGAATGCAAAATGTAAAAATGAAATCTAATATTTCATTTCACTAACAAATGCAATGCCAAGATGCAATCCTATAAGAATTGAAAATCATTTTCCTTTCACTAAGATGCACTAATGATTTTTATTTCACTTTTATTCAATCAATGCAAACTAATGCAATGAGAAAATTAAAAATGAAATCTAACTCAATGAAAATGGAAATTTCTTTCACTTTATGGTTTTGAATGCAAAAAATGTCTCAAAATTACTTAAATGACGAAATATTTCACTTTTTCTTTTTGAAACATAAGAATGAAAACAAGTACTCTGTTTCAGTCCAACCAAATCAAACAATTTGTAATCTATGCTTGACAATGGAACTAAAGAAATCTTCAAAGCATCAACATGACTGAACACTAATGAAAACAAATTCACATAAGTGAACCAAATTCAACTTTAAAAATATGTCCTGATTGCAGGAAGAATCCTGAATGAAAGCAATCAATCTTAGGAAAGCAGACCAAATAATGAGTGGAGGATGACCTATAAGCCCTAGAAACCCTAGAAAGAAATCAAGCCTCAAACACACATTAACAATGTCAAGGGACAATTGCAGTCATACAACCATAACAACCAAGACAAATACACTATAGACACACTGGAAAATCATTGACAGAGGCCAAAAACATTGAAACAAGAAGAAACCCTAATTTTTCTTTATCCTTTGGGATTAGTGCGGCTGTTATAGGCAAAAGGGCGATGCAAGGGATATCAACGCGAATGTAATTAAAAAACAATGATGACAACATGAATCTGGAAGCAGAACATGCAATGGGTGAGAAAAATAGGGAAAAAAATATTCAAGACCAAAACAAACTGGGTGTCCTCAAGCAATAACTAGTGAGTGAAAATAGCTACAGAGAAGAAAACAAGCCAAGAAACTGATGGTTGGTGAAACTCATCATAGAATCTGATTAAAGGAATGGATGGAAAGGGTTATAGCTTCCCCAATGGAGTTTCCATTTTTTTGTCTAGGCAAATCCTCTCTGTGGACAGAGACGATCCCTCTAGCCCAATGAGTGGGACTAGCAACCTACGTGACAATATACTAGAAACTTTCCTAAGTCACAATTGAAATAGGAGAAGAGGAAGATGGCCTACCATGTTTTGATGCTATAATGTCCTCCTTTGTTGAAGACCTCGAATCGCTTGTGCCACAGGCTTGGTCCTACTTCTCATAGTGTTTGAATGCCTGCATAAGGGATCAAGACACAACAAAGCATACAAGTAAAAATAGAATAATTGAAACTAACCTACTTAATAGATCAAGGAGCATTAAGATAAATGATGCATTAACAGACACATTTATGGAAAGTGAACCAATAGTTGTATATATTAATAGAATAAAGGAGAAGCATACAACCAAGCCTTGATGCCAATAAGCTCTCCTTGAGTGAATATCTAAGTTCAAGCTCAAGCTTTCCAAGCACTCCTCCAAGCCAAATGAGTAGCATGTAGGCACAATCTCAGCATAAGGGTGAAAATAGCTAAAGACCAACCATTTGGGAATGGGAGAGGATGAATATATAGGCAAGGAAAGGGAGTTAGGATATCTCCAAAGATAGGAAAAGGCCCTCATCTCAAGGAGGTAGTTCACAGGGATAATACCAAAGGGCCAAGTTGAGAGAATTCGACCTCATCTACGTCGAACAACCTCCAGCTTGTCGTTATGGAAGTCTCTAGATGCACCCCTATACAATTTAGATGATTATACAACTAATAGTACATTATATGATAGTGGAAAAACCTGTGAGCAATTTATGAAACCAATGCTTTGGACTAGCTAGGTGAATCCATCATCAGGGCAATGAGATCTGTATTTGAGAAGAGAGAGTTGTGAAAATTATGGAGCTATTAATAGTCGTGTGCAAAGATATTTTATATTTTGTGATTAGTATGTTGGCTTGATTGATTCATAGTATTAATTAATTATTAAAATTAGTAATAATTTTTATTTTTATGTTATTTATATTTTTATTTATATATATTATATTATCTTGATTATCTTATTTAATTTATTATTATATATTATTATTGTGTTGTATTATTTTAATTTTATTAATTTAATAATTTATTAATATTATTATTCTATTCAAATTTTATCTTTATATTATGTATTATTTAGTGTTAATTATTTATTTTTTATTTTATTTTATTTTATTTCATATATTTGTTTATATTATTTTTTTTTTTTTATTAATTTTATTATATTTTATTATATATATAAAAAAATTATTGTTAATGTTTTTGTTATTGTTATTATTATTTATTTAATCAATTTAAACATTATTCTTATTAATATTTTGTTATCTATAGTTATTATTTATCTATTAGTTAATTATTTTATTCGTGTAATTATTTTATTATGGACTATTAATATTATTATTATTTTATTATTATTATTATTAATAATAATATTATATTATTATATTATAAAGATATATAAAGATTTTTTATTATATAGAATTATATTACATAAATGAGTAACTAGTTAAGAATTAATTCTAATTGAAGAGTTTTTTATTTCTATGACTTATCAAATGTTATTAAGAGGGATAAACAGATTAGTTTAATGCTTTTTCATTTTTATTTAATAAGGGTTTCCAGGTACTGATAGTACATTGTCCCTGAAATCCAATCTCAACTGGGTAACTCTCAAATCTGACATGGATGAGTTATTTATGAGAGAATCTTCAATTTACTAGTTGATCATTGCAAGGAGCACCACACTACACTACATGAAACACCACACTACTAGACCTATCACTAGTTCCTCCAATATTTGGAACTAGTTTAACTGACTTCAACTCAGTTAAACTGAATTAATTATTTACAAATCAAAATAAACTCAACTAGAGCTCCTATAATGTACGAGACACTCTACATGACTCAATTTAGACCCTCAAATCAAATTAACTGAGAAAACTAAGTCAATTAACTTAGTTAACTAGTATAAGTTGTCATGAGATGTGGAATTACAATTTTATTCCCAATTTAATTCAAGGACAAAATTAAATTAGAATATTTCTTGATGCCATTTTCAACATTTCTTCTTGTAATTTTCAACGCTCCCTCTCAACAAGAAAGGGATTCACATTTATCCATATCCAGTACCTTTGGATTGTTCTGCATGCAATTCTTGTCACTGTTGCTGTTGCTATTGCAACATATGTAACTAAAAATGATCCATACAAAATAAACTAAATCGACTCTCTCCTACTGTCTACTACGAAAAACAATTGTGTTTTTGCTGACTCTGCTAGTGAGCCTCCTTCTCTGTTTTCAACTTTTCTCTACACTCCTAAGAATTTGTCTGACACTGATCCTCCTTCTACTTAATACTGTGGGACCCCATAACAAAGTAATGATCCATGAGACAAAAATGCCTCAATGGACCCTGCCCAAATTTCTGCACTCTTGGGACTATTGTTTCACATCACCCCACCTCTAACCTAGAGGTATGGATGCATGTGCTCCCTCTTTCGACTTTACTCTAAATCCCCCCCTATTGGAGGTCTCTTCTTGAGTGGATCTCTCCACTTGGCCTCCTCTATGATTCTCCAATTATGGCTGCTCCAAAACTTATTAAGGCTTATTATGAGGCTGCATGTTGAGAGGTATTTCATGCTCCCTCTCAACCATCAATTTTATAACCTTTGCCTTGCTCCTCAAGGATTTTCATGAATATTATACCTCAAGTGCATACATGTTCTTTACTCACACACCGATCTATTTCACTTTTCACGTGATGATGTGTCTAAGGAAAACCTTTCCTCTGCTAAATATCACATCATAGCCACGATTTTCCAATACCACGACAAAAACAAGATTATCCTTTAGTCCTGGAAAAAACATCACATCTGTGAGCCTGAGAGGGGAGCCAAAGTCCCTCTGAAAATTAGTTGTACTGATATCGGCTGCGCAATACCTCCCATCATCTCCAAAAGCTATGTTTTTCTTGAGTTCTTTCTCCTCCAAGTCACTGAAGAGGTCTCTATTCCCGTCATATGGAACGAGGCATCATTGTCGAGATACCACATGCTTCCCATTACTTTTCTTTCCATGCATCTAATGAGAGTAAATCAAGTTTGAATTACGAAGCCAGAGCTTCACATGTTGTTGCTATTGCAAACTCCTTCTTGCTTGCTTTATTCTGTGGACATTTCGTGGCATAGTGCCTGAACTTGTGATAGTGAAAACACTTGATGTTGGACAAGTGTTTCTTCTTGTCCTCCTTGTCTTAGGAATTATTTCCTTTGGCTTTCTTCTCTTTGCTGACTAATGAAAAATCCCCTTCCACTTCTTTAGATGAGGTCCCATCTCTGGTGTTCCACGGAGTCTCTTCTTGCACCAAGTCATACCAAAAATACTCCCACTCTGGTAGCTTCTCTCTCCCATTTACCAAATCCTGGTAGTTTTTCTAGCTCTTGGGAAGGCCCAGAAGTGTTAGCGACAAGATCATCTTCAGCAACTATAACACTGACACTTCCAAGCTCATGTCGACATTGGGTGAACTTGGTCAAGTACTTTGGTATTGTGTTGCCCTTCTCCATCTTGATTTTCTTGAGATTTTCCTTCAGTGTCATCTTCCTATGATCTCTGCTATTTTGAAACATGTTTTTCAAGGCCTTCAACATTGGATATGGATTCTCCTTACCGTGGAGGTTCGAGACAATATGATCTCAAAAACCTTATAGGATAATCCTTCTCACCTTTGCAACACATTTTCTCCACTCTGCTAGATCTTGAGCATCAGCAGCTGGAGGCTTAGGAATATATTTTTATACGAATTCCTTAATCTCATTGTATTCCAACACTACCTCCATCCTGTCCTTCAAGGAATTATAATTCGAACTACCCTCACAGGCATATTTGGATCTCAATCTATAGAACGACATTCTACTGGCTATGAAGTATGATACTGCAAATTTGATTTCACCCACAAAAGATAAACTCTTATTCTCCTCTTGTAGAGTGATTTCTACTTTGATACCATCTAGAAATTCCTTGTAGATTCAAACTTCTAATTATAATTTATTAAAACAAAAGACTTGAATCTACTCTACTTATCGGTGGAAAAAACTAAATGATCGTGAAATCACGAAGCATACAAGAGAAATATTTCAATCAACACATTACACAATGATTTTGTGGGGAAAGCCATAGCTAAAAACCTCTGGTATCTATATATTGTATTAGTAAAAAAAATATGAAAAGATTACAATTCCTTTCTCAAGCCCAAGCAACCTCTGCACTATCTTTATCTGTCTCACTTCTTCCTAGAGAAGCCTTGGCCAATACTTAACCAATTTTACGCTTGCCCAAGTCCCTATTTCCTTGTGATGTTTCCTTGGGAATTATCCCCCTATTAATTAGGGAAATTCATCAATTGGAATTACATAATCCTCATAGGCCTTCCTTTGACTATATGCACCACCTATACAATTAGGATTATTATACAACTAATAATACACTTTCCCTAAACTCCAATATCAATTGGGTAATCAAATCTGACATACATGAGTTATTTATGAGTGAATTATTAGTTTACTGGTTGATCACTGCAGACAACACCACGCTACACTGTAGACCTCATAACACTATTAGACCCCCCACTAGTTCCTCCAACAGTTGGAACTAGTTTAACTCACTTTAACTCAATTAAACTGAATTAATTAATTACAACTCAAAATAAACTCAACCAGGTCTCCTATAATGTAGGAGACACTCTACGTGACTCATGTTATACCCTCAACCCGAATTAACTCGACCAAATAATTCAAATTAACTTAGTTAAATAATACAAGTTGTCATGAGAATTACAATTTTAATCCCAATTTAATTGAAGGACAAAATTAAATTAGAATCTTTCTTGATGCCATTTTCAACATTTCTTGTTGCAATTTTTAACACAGGTCAAGCTCTCAAGATCAATTGTTTCCTTTTCTTTGGCCTTGCTTACGGAGGCCTGATACCTTTTCACCATGTCTTTGGATTCATTTGTTGATTTTTCATTTGTGATGACTCCAATCACACTCAAGTCTTTATCAACTACGATCACCTCTTCAAAAGTTTCAGCCAAAGATGGTTTTGCAATTATTTTCACGAATTGTGCAATGCTTGATGATAAGGCAGACGTGAAATAGTCAATTGTGATGGATTCATGAGGTTTTGTGTTTGATGAAAATCTATTCAAGATATGGTTTAACCTTTGATTGAAATATTTCACCTTTTCTTTATGCTCCATATTGAGATTGCCCAACTCTTTTAAAAGCACGGTGGGGGTTTTCATCATCAACGAATTTTTCAAGAAATAATTTCTTAAAACCCCTCTAATTTTGGATCGAGTTCAGAGGAAGGATATGATACCATACACCCGCTCTGCCATCTAAGGTACACGGAAACAATCTACATGCAACATCCTCATAACATAGCTCAACTATTTGAATATGTAGGTAGAATTTGTCAAGATGGTACTCCACTTTAATTGCTTTGTCAAGGTCATTGTGGTGTAGGTAAATTCTCAGTGTAGACATAAACAATTCCTCTAGCCTGAGAGAGTGGGTCTAGCCACAAAAAGACAATCTATGGAAAATCTCCTTAAGCTAGAATTAATTAAGAGTGCCTACCCCTTAGAACATTATTCCGCTTGGTGATGATCCTACTTCCTCACTCCATCTATCTTCTGTTTCCTTCATTCGAATACGTGAAACAAGAAAACAACAACAACAAAAAATGTGATAGCATACAATATTGTATTTAGCCTACTTAATAGGTCAAGGAACATTAAGCCATAAAGATGTAAAATGATGCTTCATGTAGGAAATCAATCAATAGTTGCATTTATATAAATCAAGAAGAGATTACAACCGGTGCTTGGACCTTGTTGATCTCCTTTGACGTATCTAGGTTCCCACACTTCTGCTATCACTTCATGGATAACCCCAACAATGGAAGTTTTAAGGGCTCTTTCCCTCTAGTCTCAAACCAAACCATAAACACATTATTCTCCCTCAAACATACAATAGAAAGCTACAAGCTATAGATGACTTCATGATCATTCAAACTCACTCCAAAACTAGTTTAGCTTGGGAAAAGAGAGGTTTATATAGCTTGGATGTATGGGAGATGGTTCCTCTCATCATGGGAGAAGGTATTATCTCTTGAGTTTGTTCCATCCTAATAGGGGAAAGGAGCCCAAATTGACTTCCTCGGCTCCATCCGACCCAACCATCTACCAGACTTCCGTTACAAATCTTCTTGACATGGAAGCTTCGGCTCCATATTTAAAAAACCTTCCAAACAAGGATCGCCGTGACTGGGAAAGGGCTCAGTCGCTTCATACAGTGCGAGGTCTAGTTTTAATTTCTGCAAATCAACATGAGGAGGAAACTGGTCAGTAGCTTCAGTCTTGTAAACTGGGATAAAAGGAAGATTCTTGGGAAATGACGCAAAGGGGAATTATTATGCTCATGAAGAGGACATATTGAGAGTTTCTTCATGATGGGAAAACATGTCAGGTTCACTGTAGAGGTCCTCTTGGATCGTGGACGGGGAGTACAGGGACAATGACAAAATGTTGTGTAACAGATGCTCCCTAAAGCGTGAAGGCTGAACTAGAGTGAGGGGTGAAATGATTTACAAGTGGAAGCGGGGAACTAGACTCTGTTGTTGGAAAACATGAATCGTGGTATGGATGCAGCCATCTAGAGAATGATCATGTAAATGGATCCAAGGTATGGGCGCAACCATCCAATAGATGTGAACTTGTTGTTGAGTGTGAAGAACTTTCCATTAGGGCATGCAAGCTCTAAGGTACTGGAAGGGAGTCTCTCGGCCAGCTTCCTAGATAATGAGCTAAAGTCGACAGGAAGTGACCGTGTCGAAGGAGGGCCATGATGTATCCCACATCATCGACATGAGACAAAGGGATGCAAATGATTTCAGATGATACAGAGAATCATGAGTAATTGTAACTACATGACTAACTCTTGAACATATTAGTGACACAACTCCAAAGTTTGATAGCTTTTGGATCCATAGGATCAGTGGTCATGATGACTTGGCGGAGATAAAATGGAAGGAAAAAATGAACGACCTAACCTAGGAAGGTCATTGATGAAAAGGAGGATATCCCAACCCGACACGATGCAAAAAGTGTCATGTTCAAGAGTGAGATGCCGACACAACTAATAGAATTTCCAATTTTCCCCCACCATTTCTGGCAGTTACCCTAGTTATTTGTACACAAGCTTGACGGGGATAGCATATTCTTGTAATATATGTCCATCCAAGTAAGTTTTATGAATCCATGGAAGGAGTCACCTGATCTCGTCATAATGACAAGTCCTATGTCGTTTAATGTTTTAACGAACCCGACAAAGGCGTAGCTCGGTATATTTTTCATGTTTAGAGAGTTTGAAAAAGACACAGAAAAGAAAACTCCACATGGTCCCTTTTCGTACATTTGTGTCTCTCGAGCCCGAAAAGGTAAAAAATGATACTTGAGAGAACCGCTTGACCATTTTAGTTAAGGAGTACCTTTTTCGTAAATAGTTTATCCCAACCCGAAAAAGGGGTAAATGTATACTGGGTAAACAACGTTTCGTAGCCTTTAACGAGTTCAAAAATGACAAGAGCTCAACAGCCTTTTCATTTTTTAAGAGTCAGAAAAGAGCTGAAAGTAGACCCCATGCTTTTATTTTCTTTAACGAGTCTAAAAGGGAAAAATACTCAGCAATCTTTTCATCTTTTACGAGTCAAAAAGGAGCTTAAAGGTGACTCGTCCTAGAGGAATGTGTGGTATAAAGGGTAGAAATTGGTTTTGGTTATGCGGGAACTGCTCAAAACACTGAAAGGTCAAGAGGCTAGCTAGCAAAACCACTCATTGTTGCGGTTCCTCTTGAAGGAAAAAACAACCAAGTGAAAGCATATGATCGGCCAAAGAGATGGTGGCAATGGAATAAAAAAACCAAGGCTCATCTAGCATAAATTAGCTAATAAAAATGACAATTACGATATGTAAATTGTGTATGGGTTCATTGTTACACAAGCTTGAACCATGGGGAACTCTTCTTGAATTCAGTTTCATGTTTACACAAGCTTGAAACGAAAAACTAGGCTTGAGTTTGGTTTCATTTTTACACATGCTTGAAACTAAGACAAACTATGCTTGAGTTAAGTTTGCGTGCCCTCAGCATAATGACTCAATTTGAGATACATACCCCCCAAGCTTCATTTCATTCAATTAGGTGAATGGAAAGAAGGTTCACTTTCGAGATCTAGGAAAGTCTCGACTGGGATTTTACGAGATCTTAATCAAAGACTCGATTTAGAAAAGGGAGGTGCTTCATTTTTTTATGAGTTTGACAAAGTAAAAGAACTATCCTCGAGACCCTTGTTTCATTTTTTAACGAGCTTGACACAAGACAAGGAACTATGCTCGGACACTTTGTTTCATTTTTTAAGGAGGTTGATACAAGAAGAAATTGTCCTCAGACATCTGTTCATGACCCATAGGAGAACATGGCTCCCAAGAGGTCTTCACTAGACAGAATAACTACGCTCTGGGAGGAATACATGTCAATTGGTACCAATGACAGATCAGGTTCCAATGCCCCCAGTACATAATGCACTATACCATCTGTGTTATCATCAACATATGTGGAGACGGAATGGGTAGCCACATAATTGACCTCTGGTGGCAAGTGTACTTCTTGCAAACAATAACCAATAGGGGACGATGGTTGCATAGGAGGCACCTGGTGACCAATGAACGACAATTGATCAATTGTCACTATTCTCTCTTCACGTGAAAAAAAAACCACATGGAAAAGTGAAGAAACAAGAGCTCCCATGACATAAACATAGTCACGTCCAAGGAGAAGATTGAAACTAAGGGGCCTTGGACTACCATCATGTCTATATAGATGGTCTTTCCTCCCAAAGTAGTAGGGAACTTTGGAAGGATCCCTCAGGGTTGACTGGTTCCTCCGTTGAAAGCCAACAGATTTTGGGTGATAGGTAGAAGCTGTGGGCAACACAAAGCTTGCCAAGTAGTAGAAGATATGAAGCTAACAGATGCACCTTCATCTAATATAGTGCCCTATACTACCATGTTATAGTCTTGTATTGTGATCTAGAAAGGCACATAAGATGGGAGGTGGAATGCAGTCAATTGAATCCAATCAAAATAAATGACATAACTACTTGGTGAGGGTATCATATGATTGCCTCCATGCCCTGCAGGAGAAGGAGAAGGACTCTCCTGAACAACTGGGATGGGAGGGTCACCCTTCGATTCATGGGAATCTGAGGAGACGAGAAGAACATGAGCAGCATGATCACTACTCTCTTAGAGAACATAGTGAACAAATTAAGGTGGAGCCAAGTCGACACTCTTTTCGACCAATGGTCAGCCGGGAACATAAACAAGAGAGTGATGCTCAGGAAGAGCAGGATGGGCAAGAGATGAATCCAATTCAATCTCTTTACCAACTAGGAGAGGGTTAGAAGAAAGCCTATGATAACCAATAGGAAGCTGGGGTTGAGGAGCCGTAAGGTTTTCCAGAACTTTGGAAGCTTCATCCATAAGAGGACAAAGGTGAAGAAGATGCTCTCCTTCACATAACCTACAGGGTAATCTAATCTTCCCTTTATTCTTACCGTTGCTAATCGAGGGTGTTGCATCGACATGATCTCTAGAGGTCGATGGGGATGGTCGATCTAGATTTTGAGACCATACTTCTAAGACTCTAGGAATACCAGGATAGTCTCAAAGGAGATGGTCACCCTTACATAGTTTGCAAGGGAATTTGACCTTTCATGGAGGATCAGAAGGTTTGTCTACAAGAGGTGCATTTGGAGAAATAACTGCACAGTTTGCCTCTTGCTTATCTAACTTCTTCTTCTTCTTAGCCTCTTGGTTACTGGATTTCAAACTTTCACCAGGAAAAGTAGAAGAGGAGGGTGAATAAATAGGGGAAGAAGGTGAGGGGTCGACCTTAGAATCATCATGACGTGATTCGAACAACATAGACATTTGGATAGGAGTCGGGACGCATGGGACCACTGAGCTTGAAAAAAACTAGACAAGTAGACCAATGGTTAACCCAAGGAGGGACAACGTTGCCATATAAGGAGCCCTAGCACTTCCAAAAGAAGGAAAAGGACCAAGATTCACATCCGAGGGGAATCCTTGAATGGTAGTCTCCAGAAATGTTTCCATTGGAATCGACCCTAAAGAATTACTAAGGAAGATAACTTTACCAAGAATATTTCATGAGAATTTAATTTTAAAACATTGAAACAAAACTTTGCCTTTTCATGTTTTAAGAGTCGAGAAAAGAGCAAAAGGTGACTCTAGTCTCTTTCAGAGTTAACGAGATCGAAAGGACAAGTGCTCGATGATCTTTTAAATTTAAAGAGTCAAAAAGACCAAAATGACTGCTCAGGATAATCTAGGCAAAAGGATTATCAGGTAATCGTGAACTATAGAATACCTCCCGACAAACCAAGAAGTATGAGCAGGCAATCTTCCCGAATGCTGTGTTCGGTGTATCATGTTTACAAGGCAGTAGACTCGGCTTCCTATGGATAAAGGATTGCAACCTAGTGGGTTCTCCATTTATATACGCGATGGTATGGGGAGCACAAATCCATACTAGCGTTGTCTAGTGCCGAAGAGAACGAGAGTTGCTAGGTTTAAAGACACCGGAACCCACCTCTAGCCTAGACCTTCTAAATGTGATCATTAGGTTTCAATGCTTCATTAGGTTAATTCAATAAATTTTAATGGTTAATCTTGAATTAGGTTTCAATTACAAGGCCCTATCGTTGTCATCTGACAAAACTCCTACGTATAGCTATATGAGAAAAGGGATCTTTGTCTTCGATGAAAGTTAACGCTAATTGAGAGATAGGGAACACAAAATCAATGCAACAATCAAAGAATGAAATATTTCTCTAATAAATCTCCTAAATGCACTGAATCTTCCTATCAAATGCACTTCAATTAGTCCTTTTAACAGTAAAGAGAATTCATTTCTTTTCGAATACAAATGATGATGTAACTCTAGTCTTCAATGATGCTAGCTAATGTAACATATTGATTCAACAAACTAGAATTGTGTATTTTTCAATGGAATGATAACATGAATCTTTCACAAACACTTCAATGAAAAAATTTCAAAACAATCAAGAACAAGATGAGAAATGTAATCTATGCCTAATAAGAGACGCTTAATCAAGAGAAGAATAAATGAAACTTTTCAAACTTGTTTAATTGAAATCAAAGCGATAAAGGACTAAAAAACGAAATGCATGGAGCAACTAACCAACAACTTGACTTGCTGAGCACACAAAAAGTTGAATGGACGATGACCTAGATGCCCTAGGACCACAAACCATCTAAGGACTCAAAAAATAAAGTAAAGAGAAGGCAAACCAGCAAGCACACAAACCAAGCTAATGAAGCTTTCCTGTCAGGGAGAACACAGGAAAAATAAGCTAAGAGGTAGAAATTAAGAGGGAAAGACACACTGGTTATGATCCAGGAGAAACCCTAATCTTCACCTATAGGAATCAGAGTGATTGTCTAACTAACAACAAGCGCTGATCGAAATGACCAGTGCGACTGGACAGACTACAACTAGCACGGATAGGCCTGATCGACGCGACTGTTTGGAAAAAAAAGAGAATTGATCAAGGATTTCAAGAAAAAAAATAAAAAATTTCAAAGGCAAAAACCATACTTGCCACTGTAAATTTCAGATTCAGAGGAGTAAACCAGGCAAGGCAGAGAAAACTAAAGGGAAATGGTGATACTAGAAAAGTTCACACAAAACCATAAAATGACAATCAAGCAAACAGAAGGATTGGCTCCACAGTATGGTCACCAATTTGTGGTGCAAGTAAATTCTCATTGCAGACACAAACAATTCCTTTAGCCCAAGATAGCGGGTCTAGCCACAAACAAACAATTTATGGAAAATATCCTTAAGTTAGAATCAATTAAGGGGGCCTACCTCTTAGAATGCTATTCCGTTGGTAATGATCCTGCTTCCTCACTCCAACTATCTTCTGTTTCCTTCCTTCGAATACCTAAAACAAACAAACAACAACAACAACAAATGTGATAGCATACAATATTGTATTCAACCTACTTAATAGGTCAAGGAACATTAAGCCATAAAGATGTAAAATGATGCTTCATGTAGGAAATCAATCAATAGTTTCATTTATATAAATCAAAAAGAGATTACAGCCAATGCCTTGACATTGATGGTCTCGTTTGACGTATCCGGGTTCCCACAATTCTACTAGCACTTCATGGATAGCCCCAACAATGGAAGTTTTAAGGCCTCTTTCCCTCTAGTCTCAAATCAAACCAAAAACACACTATTCTCTCTCAAACATACGCTAGAAAGCCACAAGCTATAGATGACTTGTTGATCATTCAAACTCACTCCAAAACTAGTTTAGCTTGGGAAAAAAGAGGTTTATATAGCTTGGATGGATGGGAGATGGTTATTCTCATCATGGGAGAAGGTATTATATCTTGATTTTGTTCCATCCTAATTGGGGAAAGGAGAGCAAACTAACTTCCTCGGCTCCATTGGCCCAACCATCAACCAGACTTCCATTTTAGACATGGAAGCTTCGGCTCCATATTTAAAAAACCTTCCAAAAGAGGATCGATGTGACTGGGAAAGGGCTCAATCACTCTGTACGGAATGAGGGCTAGTTTTAATCTCTGTAAATCAACACGAGGAGGAAATTGATCAGTAGTGTCAGTATTGTAAACTGGGATAAAAGGAAGGTTCTTGGGAACTGATGCAAAGGGGAGTTATTCTGCTCATGAAGAGGGACATACGGGAAGTTTCTTCATGATGGGAAAGCATGTCGGGTTCACTGTAGAGGTACTCCAGGATCGTGGACGGGGAGTACAGGGACAATGTAAAAATGTGTAACACTCATACTTCATTAGTAGCTTCTCCAGGTGCCTTGACATTTTGTGTAACACACCTGACATTGCAAGTGGGCCCTAAGTCATCCAGTTCATATCTTAGTCTTCTATGTCTTCGTCATTGTTTTCTCCTTCTTCATCAGAATCTGATTGGTTTTCTTCTTATTCTTCTTCACCACCTAATCCACAGAAAGTATCATCCGAGAGTACTATGTTATCACCGTCACCATCGTTAAAGGTTGGAGGCTGCTCTAGTTTTTCTACATTTTCTTCAGAATCTGCTAACTCTTCAAGGGTGGCGAGAACCAAATATTCAACTATCGAGACCACTATCCCAGTGGGGGTGGTTCAATTCTTATTTAGAAAGTGTCTAATATTATCTACTCTGGGTATCAATTCGACAAATCTTGCAAAATTTTAGGTGATGGGGTGGATGGCTTGGATCTGGTTGTAAGATATTTCGTAAGCTTGTACAATTTTGGGCTGGGGAGAATTACTACCTTCAAGAATGTGCATAGGGGAGATGCTGGGAATGTTACTTTCTTGACCAGAGGAAGTAAGATTGGGGTTGATGAGGCTATCATCCATAAAAATATGGCTTCTCAACTTTGACTCTTCATATTCCATACATGTCCTTTAGACTTCCACTTTACAATACATTTTCAAAACATATTTACATCATTAACCACAATGGTGTGGCATGTGACAACCCATGACATGACATGACATTACATCGCTGACATAGACTTCTTGATGATGTGGTAGTACCAAGCCACTACTGCTACTGTATGATGTGGGTCTTCTTGAGAATGATTTTCTTTCACCTCCACATGGCTAGGTGATAAGGGATCTTCAATGATCTCAAGTCTTGAATGGTGATCACAAAATGGTGCCCCTTTTCTTTCTCTTGATTGATCAGATTGTGTACTCATCTACAAGAATATATTTCATCATGTTGTGCTCTTTCGTATCCTTATTCATCATCTCACCATGGCATAATAAGGTACTTGTATCTACAATTCACTCACGATGAGACAACATCAACCCGAAAAACTCCTAGTCTAAGATTGTGCATATTGATCCATTGACTGAGATGAAACCAGATGGAAATTTGGAAAAGGGGCTCAGTGACTGCGTAGTTGTGCAGTTCAGGAAGTCAAGGGGAGCCCTAACGCTTGATACTACGTAGTGCACAGTTTAGGTTGGGTTGAGGGAGCAAACTGCACAATTCTAGAGATCAATGTGACAGGCCGAAGGGATGAGCATTGGGAGAGCACATTGAGTAGTTCTGAGAGATAGGAGAGATTGGGCTATTGCATGGTTGCACAGTTCAAGAGCTCAAGGATGAGATTGAGGATAGAGACTGCGCACTGCGTAGTTAAGGCCAAGATGGGAGGAGGGATTGCGCAATTTTGTGAGTTAAGGTCAAAGCTGGAGCACAAAAACTACGCAATGTAGCAACCTTGGGAGGTAGGAACTGCACATTGCAGAGTTCCAGGAGGAAAGTTCACAACTAGAGGACTGATACTGCACAATGTGTAGTTCAGGGAGGTTGGGTGAAGCTTGGTTGCTTGGTTGGGAATATTTTCATAAAAATAACTAAGTGCAGGATCATTGAAGCTGATGTGAATAGTGATAATACTTCGAATATGATCACACACATTGAATACTTGATAACACAACAACATAGATCATCCATGACGAATGAAAATTCATTTCCCTCAGTGTGACAACTTTACGACAACTTATGGCATGTGCGACGAACATGATGACACTTGTGCGACAATGCTTAAAAATTTGGAAATGAGTGCGATATATGTTTACATGGTTAGAAAAAAGCATTTACACAAAGGTGACCTATTAAAACCACCATAACAATATTATATACATGATGCGACAACTAACATGTGAAAATACGACAATTTGCCTATCTTGCAAAGGGGGTAAAATCTCCTCAAGAAAACACACAGAATGAGTTTCAAAGTTTGTGATGAAAATGTACAAGACCAAGGAAGGATCTGAAATTGAGCATAAGTCAAAATTTTGGTGTGTTGTAGTAGTGACAATAGGGTCCCCTATAAATAATTGTGTTCTTATGGTTTTAATGGTTGCATGTCATTGCGTGTGTTTCTAAACTGTGATTTCCATTCCGCAGAATAGTAGAGGAAATTTGTAATCTCTTGTTTTCAATTTGAATTCATCACTAGTAGAAAATTTATATTAATTTCTAAATGGTATAAGAGAATAAATCACACTAGAAACTAGTTAAGAGATCTTCTCCTTTAGATATTTTGATTTGTAGATTAAATGAAGAAGGTTTTCTTCTGTGCGATAAAATGTCTTTCAACGAATTGAGATTGGAGTATGCCTTGGAGGGAACCTTGAATTTCATAGCTTGGAAGGATAGGATGGAAGTTGTACTTGATGACAATGGAGTGTTGGAATACACCAAAATTGGCATTCCACAACTAGATCCATCAGATGCACAATAATTAGCCCAATGGAAGAAGGATATAAAAAAAGCTAGGAGGATCATCCTAGAGGGTGTGAGAGACCACATAGTCTTCAATGTACATGACAATGAAACTTCATTTACTATGTGGAAGACCCTCACTAAATTATTTGAAAATAATAGTGATGCTTGGAAATTAGAATTGGAGGACAAGCTCAGAAACATCCACATGCAGAAAAATGAAACCATTCACCATTACCTCTCCAGATTCACTCAATGTTCAGATGAGCTTGGAGGAGTTGGAGAAAATATAACATCTTTGGAGCTAGTGAGCCTAGCTCTCCTTGGCCTTCCAGAATCTTGGCACATCTACTATGACTCTATAAATGGAAGGGACAAATTACCAAATTGGGAGAGACTTTGGTTCGATTTGGTGCATGAAGAAATTCAAAGGAACACCAGAGATAGAGTAACATCCAAAGATGAGGAGGAAGATAATTTTTCCTTGGTTGGGAAGGGAAAGAAAGCTAAGGGCAAGAAGGACCAAAGAAATCTAGAGTCTATGCAGAACAATGGCAAGAAGAAGGACCTAAGCAAGATAAAAAAATTTCACTCGCACAATTATGGGAACTATCCAAAAAAGTGTCCGTGCAAGAATTCTAACAAGAAGCATTCAGTAGGAGAAGTAGGTGAAGCACTTGCCTCACAATTCGAATTAGACTTCACCCTGATTGCATGCATGGTGTTAGTGTCAGTCTTTCCAGCCTTCCTCCAGTGATAAAATATGCTCTTACAAACTGATTGTGAAGTGTCAAGGTCAAATTTTGTCATTTCAGTGAGTCTTCAAGCAAAATTTGGTTACTAGGCATTAGGTCTAGGGTTTGCTCTCACTCTTTTCAAAGTTGCCCAAATGCCAATCTATGTCACTATTCATCTGAGTCTATCGTCATTCATAGGGTTTTCATTATCATCTCAGTGTCTAATGAGTCATTTTACACCTTGTTCATGCTTCAGTTGCACCTAGGCAAGGTCATTTCCCTCTCCTAGGGTTTTGAAAGCTAATTTCTCTTGGAAAATCATCAGAAAAAATTGTTTCCTGATGCTCATACACCTTCCCCTATCCTTAAAGTACCTTACCAAATGCTTCCCATCACTGAGATTCCCCAAATTCCTCATTTTCGCACAAACCCTAGTTTCTAGCTACAACCTGACAATTTTCTAGGTTGGGCTTGTGTTTTTCCCTTTTGGACCCCTTCCCCTCACTCCATCTCTGAGATTCCACTTTCCCCTGCTTCCTAACATCCCTCCCTACTTCCAAAAATTTCCCCAAGAATTTAGAAGCCCCTTATCCCCTTCATTTCGCTTCATTTTCACAAAATTCCTTGTTTCACACATCGGGATAAGTTTCACTCAAAAGATGTTTCAGAGCAATCAAAGATGAATTTTGAAAAACTGAGAGAGGTTTTTGTCCACAACAGGCCAAGGAAGAAAACCTCCTTCACTTTTTACACAGGTGTCATGGTTTTAGAGAAATGTCAAAAATACCGTTGTCTCGGGAGAATTGATGCACCTCTGAAGTGACCTTTGGAAAATCAAGTTTTCTCCTAGCTTGGTTGGCAAAATGAATTTTTGGATGATTCAAATGATAATTAGACACAAATAGCTTTCCAATGAGCTATCATGAGCTCAATTTGTAGTTGAGGAACGCATCCAAACGTTGACTGCAATAGCACTCTTCCTTGAGGCAGCCTCATTTTGCACATTTTGACCATTCTTGGGAGATTTTATTTTTGACAGGGCAAATGAATTCCAAATTTAACAATTACAATTTTTTTGGAAATTAGACTCAAATACCTTTCCAACGAGCTATCCTGCGCCTGATTTCGACACCGGGAAGGCCTCCAAAAGCCTCCTGCAAAATGCACTGTGTAAAGCGCTACGCATTGGAGGCGCGCGACCCATACAGCAAGGCGCGAGACACATTGGGTGCGCGCGGCGCACTGGGCTCAAATCGCCAGTGTTAATTTACAAGCGCGCGGTGCACTGGGTAAGGCACGCGGCGCTTATAGTTTGGAGCCCGAAACTAGTTCGAAAACTCATTAAATCGCCTCCTCTTCACATAAACTTGCCAGGTAGGCTCGCCTCCATTGCTTTTGCTTAGTTTTTGATGGTGAATGTGGTGGGTACTTGGCTCATGCCCATTGAAACAAGACTTTGAAAAAAATTCCTCATGCCAATAAGAAACATTGCTTAGGGTTTTGAAAATAGTGTTGTTACCAAGGTCTACTCTTTTCCTCACTTCCAACTGTCCCCCATTCCCAAAGTAACTCATCAAACTTCCTCATTAATCCCCTCATAATCCTATCATATGATCCCGTACCCTCAATTCCTATTTTACAAAGTCTCAAACCCAAACCCTAGTCCATATACTATACCCTATCCCAACAGTCTCTCATTTCCCTTTGGCACACATTTGGCATTGAAACAAGACACCAGGTTCTCATTTTTCATTCTCAACAAACCAAACATACACTTGGCATAGACTTTCAACACCATGGAAGCAGACATCGATACATTATATGACCAAGACAGAGATTGCACCGCTGAACTCCATACACCAGGAGGACCTGAAGCGTTGTGAAACACCTGATCCACTCCGGATTTTGGCCGAGGCTTCGTTGGCTGGGCATGATACATGATGGAGGATCTCCTTGCTGAATTTGAGCAAATTCAGAGAAATTTTTGTCATTTTCAAAAATTTTGGCCTAAAAACAGGTTTCTCTGCTCAACGCGTAGCGCGTCGACGCGCGCGCTTATGATTGGGACACTTGATGGAGGAAAACTTTATATTTTTGGGTTTGTCATGGTAAGTTATGCATGCTCAGCTATTGCCAAAGCATTTCACCAAGTTCTGGGTGATCAAAAGGCCCAAAAACACCATGAAAATCACATTTCTGCCACATTTTGCACCAGAAGGAAGTACTTCCAGGAGAATGACATTTTGAGGGGGCAAATGAGCTCCAAATTGAGAAATTCTACTTGGGCTAGATAGCAAACATCCAGGGCTTTCCATCCAGCTATTGTGAGGCTGATTTGGATGTCGAGAAGTACCCCAAAAGAAGGCTAAAATGCACGCGGCGCATAGAGATTTTTGGCCAATTTTTCATCTTTCAGCTCAGAAATTCGGCCAGTTTGACTAGTTTTGATTTCTGATGTAATTTTTGACTTCTCTTGATGTAATTGATTGGATGTAATTTTGACACTTAGTTACTTGTTCTAGAAGATTCATTCACCAAAGAGTGAAAATTGAATGAATGAATTGGTTTCTTACCTTATAGAGGCAAGTTGTTTTGACTGCCTAGATTGTAGTGCTTTGTTTAGAGTTGGTTGAAACAGCTCCTAGGATGATGAGCTCGACCCCTAGAGGCAAGGGAATGGGTTGGCTTGCCTATATTATGTAATTTCTCAATCATTTTCAGAGGTTGGAGAGGTTGGACACTTGGGATTGCTTTGGCATACTATTGTACATATTTTCTCTGCATTTTTGGCTAAGGAAAGACCAAGGTTTTGGAGCACTGTTTGGGATCCATGTGGCTTTATGTTTTGATGGTGTGCTTCTTTCAGTAATTGTAAGTTGTTATGTGTATCATTTTCCCTTCTTTCATCTTCTACAATTGAACAAATGAAGTGTTAAGGAAGAATCCACCGATGGTTATGCTCTGCCTTTAAGTTTGTTTGATTTTCCATGTTTTCATCTGTTTAAGGAGAATCCTTGAAAGCTTCTTGCTCTCCTTAGCTCCTCACCAGTATGATCTACCCATTCATTCTCTTTATAATCATCAAGACAATTGCCTACCTTGCCCCAAGTAGACCTCTGCAAAAACTGTGCCTCATCCCCGCACCCAAAATTGCCTTTCCCTTGAATTCAACTACACTTCAAAAAATCAATTTCAAACTATTTGTACTTCATACCTAGCCTAAAATTAGTTATCAATTTAGTCATCTCGACCTCATTGATTATCTTTTGCCAAGATTGGCTCGGAGAGAGCCCTCTCCTGTCCTCGTAGGGCTAGCTACTAGGTTGAGCGTGGTTTGTTGTAGCCTTGAGTTTTACCTTATTTTAGCCTAAGGTAGATTTGAGTGCTAACAGCTTCCACTAGAGCCAAATCTCTACTTTGTCCAGCTATAGTCGCGGGTCCTTTCCCTTACAGGGGAGTCGAGAAATACGATGGATGAGGTCTGTCGTGATGGGAATAGGCTCCGCCAGCCATAGATACCCATCACGCATCAGGCAGAGAAACTGCCTGATGACGAAAATGGTGATGGGCACGTGGTGGAAATGTGGTATCCATAACAAATGCAGCAACTCGGCCTTTTGTACACCGCGCAGCCATTTCTGTGGCTCTAATGTTATCACCGCCCCCTCCATATTCTGCATCATCATATTTGCCGTCTCTAGGTGCAGGAACTTCTCGTTGTCCGCAAGGTCCCAGTCTTCAAATTTCATGGTCGGCACACGGCCTAGGTGTGAACCCTTAAATATAGTGCAATGAGGGAGGAGTGGGGTCTGGAGTGAACTCTTTTTTGCATCCAGATCCTTTAGTACTTTGGTTTTCCCTTTCCGCGGAGGGACATACACGAGCAATTTCACTGCAGAGTGCAACAGTTGGATGTCCTCCTCCACGTCTTCTTCTTCCTCTGTAGCGATAATCAGAGCCTACAAGTTTTCTTCCTCCTCATTTGTTTCAATTGTGATTGCCTTCCCTTTTTCTTCCATTGATAACTTGTTGTGCCACGGATTCCTTGGGGACATGCGTACTGGTCTCATTGTTTGGTTATCCTTCTTCGACCTTGGCGTTCACGGTGATTTGGGGATTTCTGTCACAACCCTAGTGCCTTTAGGAACATCCTGTACCATGGGGTCTGCGCGGCCTCCACGATGGTTCGTTCTTCAATTTCCAACCCATCCTTAATGGTCGTCATCTTCGCTACACTGTATGCTGTCTTTCGAACTCAGGGGCTCTATTATCGCTCGGCTCTCAACACTCTGTGCTCTGGTCAACCGTTCAATTCTCAAATGACCAAGTGCTATCCACTGGCTAGCCCTTTGACTTTTATAGCACCTTTTGAATTCAAATTCGACTGTTACCCCCAATTTCGGGCCATCAACGCTCTCTTGGCGGTAGATTTTCCCAAATCTCGCCCATAATTCGCATCTTAAATGCCTGTCGCCCGCTCCATTTGGCCTCAAATTGGACATCATGTCATGAACAGTGACACCAGCAGTCACTTCCCAGCCAACCCGCGTGGCAGCACAACCCTCCATGCGTGGTCACGAACCTTGTGACGTTCTGCTCCTGTGCACACCTCTTAGAGCGCACAACTCCAAGGCAGAATAATTTATAGTCTCGTGCTCCCGTTCAATTGCCTGGAGCGCTAAGACTGACCTTTCTATGACTAGTCAGGTGGTCGCACCAGCTGTCCGGGACTCCATCCCATCCTCCAGCATGGTACGTGGAAAATCCTCATCTTCCATTGTGGTGATTGGCACCGCGCGCTCTACCATTTGCAATGTGTTTCCCTGGTTGTTGTGTTTGGTGATATGCGGTCCTAGCCATGACAGCAGACTAACCAATTCTTGGCGATAGTCCTCCAATTCGTCAGTATGATCGTACACACCTTACCTTGCCATCCTTGGGTTATCGACGAGAAATGCTTCACTTATTTCAATTTCCAGCCTCTTGAACTCTGCATCCATTAAAGCGCCTTTCTTTCTTAGCCATACCTCGTCTTTCTCAAGTTCGAGAAAGTCTAAAGTTTCCCTGTCGAATTTTTTCCTGAAGTCTTATATGTTCTGCTTCGTGTAGCTGTGTGATTTCTTCGTCCCGGACTTCATGCACTGTCGGATCTACGGGAGCTGTTACGTGCAGACTCGGCTTTGCATGCTCCTCATAGATTACAGTCCCTGCTTCATACTATAGCTTTGGGATTGCTTTCGTGGTCAGGGTTTTGCACATGGTCCTATAGGCCCATCAAACCACTAGTACGCGCAGGTCCCAGTTAGTGCGTTTCATATTGTGGACCCTGTTCAACACTTTTCACACCTTGTCAAAGGCTTCCTCGTAGATAATCTTTGGTGTGCTTCGTCTTTCCTGCTTCTACGTTTTGTTCCTATTTTCGATTGTGAGAGCAATGTGCTTTCGTGTGGGCTGCATACCATACACGTGTATCCATCTGGAAAGGTGGGCAGGAAAGTTGTTTCGCCCCTCAAAACTGGCTCTCATCCAGAGTTGAGTTTTTCCAAATCGTATAAGCATCACCCTTCTGCATTCGCACCAATCCTTGAAACTCTACTAGTGCGTACCCCACCACCTTGTAGGCGTAGCGCATAGTGCCCATTTCATAGCATCGAACCATTACTGCTCTAGTATTTTGCTTTCAAATTTGTTCAGGAATTCATCCATCTATGTCAACCTATCATACATGGGCAGATCCCTTGCTTCTGTTGCTATGCAGCGTAATGACCTTATCATCATGTTGCAATTTAGAATGGTTACCTCGTGTAACCGGTTCTGTCATTGTTTTACTTCTTTGTCTGAATCCGAAGTGCAGGAGCTATCGAGCTCCCACGAAATTCTGCCAACTGATGTTTGATTCACTCAATCTCGATCTCGTGTGGTTATCTTGTAGATACAGTCGATATCATCATCGCTATCATCGTCGCACACCGGTTTTGTGTATCACGCTCCTTCAGCAGGATCTAGCGTACTACTACGTGTAATGACTTTTTCTCAAAAATAATTTTGTGCTTCTTCAGTTTTATGACTTCGTTCATATCCGTGGCCTAGTCTGTGCCTAGTAGCACGGGATAGGGATTGTTATCGTCAACAATCTCTATCACTTTGAAATTCGCCAATGTGCTCACACCTTCAATATCCACTGTTACTCCTTGCAATCTTCCCATGGGTAAGACCTTTTGGTGGTTCGCCATTCGCAATTGAATAGGAGACCACTGTAATGCGGGCCTACACATGCGCTCCTATGTCTGCTTTGCTAATACATTTGTGTCCAATTCTAGATCCAAAATTACTTGATCCATTTCATACTCATCGATTTGTGCATTCAATCTCATCTCCCTTCCTATGCGCGATGTATGTTTCCCAAGCTTTCGAACTATGCGTGGCTCTCCTGACCCAGTGCACTTAGTGATAAGTTCCTGCAATCCTTTCACAGCCCTGTTGTCGCGCAAAAGCTATAAGTTCAGAGACATTGTAACCGTTTGAAAGGGAGAGTATATAAAACAATCTGCTACTTTCGGCGCTATCCGGTTTTCACCTCATTTTTTTCTTTTCTCCTCTGCATTACGTTGGCTGGCCTTGTTTCCTATCCATGTTTCTTTCCTCCCACACATTTTGGATTTTACAGTTCTTTTCCTTTGACTTTCTGTTTTGATTGTTTTTATTTCCAATCAGCTTGCATTGTTTGCCCAGGAGATGTTTTTGTGTTGTTGTTATGTAGAAGAGAAGAATGCTAAAGATGAAACGCTTATTATCCATTGAAATGGAGGAGCAGGTATGCCTTTGAAAAGTTTTTCAGTATATTTAGTTTTTATTATTAGTAAGTTTGTACAGTTAAAGGCCGCATGGTAGACAATGGCTATGCAGAGAACTTAAACTGTTCAACAGTTTTTATTCATTGTTTCTATTTCACAGTGTAGCTGGGGAAAATTGCAAGAGCTATCATGGTAGAGATTGTGCTTTTATTCCATTTGGTGGTTCTTGCTTAATGGTTTTGACCTGCTTAATAATTTTGCAGCAGGGGAAGAGAAGGGGTTGCCCTGGAGGAATAATATGAAACAAGAAGCTACGGTTTCTGAATCTGTAATGTGTTTTCTCATTTCTTTCTATATCGGTTTATCCTTGGGTTTCTCTGTCACCTCTGTCTAAGGTGGTGTTTAAACTTTAAATGTTTGACAGTGAATTTGTGAAGACAAGAACACCCTGGAGAAGAGTACTAGCATGCTAGAGGATGTTCGTACAACTTTTTGTCTTATTCATTCTATTATTTTAGGTGAGCAATATTAGGTTTAGGTAAGTATCGATTCTTCTTTTCCAGTTCCTCGAAAAAAGTATGGATTCCTCTTTTCCAGTCACTCGAAAACAGAGAAAACATCTTGTAATTCTCGGTATACTATCTGCAGCTACAAATTCAGTCAATCTATGCGGGTGGGCATTACATCATTTCTTAGATTACTTACAATATACTTATACCCTTAATCTATATAGTAAAGCTAACCCAGTAGAGGATGAAGGTTACAATTAATTTATTTAGGATTGCCCTATGGGCATTGTTATTTTATTTAGTTGCATATAGTTGTAATTGATGTTTCTCGATATTCTTGATACGGTTCACAAACGCTTTAATTTCTATCTATTATTCAACACTCACAAAGTGCTTTACTTTTTTGCACTTGCGGATATAGTTGTCCTGTGCTCTATTGATATAGATATAGACCGTTTGCAACTTTTCATTATTTTTTTTTTGGGCAGTTGCTTGCATATTGGTAATTACTTTAAACAGGTAAAGAGGTTAAGATGATAACTCTGGTTTGTTTTGCTTTTTTTTTTTGAGTAGTGACTCTATAGATGTCTCTCCCTCTCACAAATCATTTACAGTGCAATTGCAGGGAAAGGATGAGGGATACTTGGTTATCTTGGAGGAAAATGAAGATAAGAAAGCTTTTTGTCCTTATTTTGTCAGAGAAATTGAGGACACGGGGGCAGGCTGTGAGATTATGACATTTTGGTGGTTTACATAATATCTTTTAACAATCATCTTGTGTGAAGATGGCATAGGTATGTGCCATATCAGTGGATAGTCGTTGGTGAACCAGTAACCCATAGAAGATGGGGTTAAGCCAGTGAAAACGTCTTGCTAAACAGATGTAAAATATCTATTTAGAAATCTGTTCTACCAGATTTCACTAAAGATATTCTTAAGTAAGGTTAACGAGAGGGTATATAGATGAATATCATATTGTGAGTTGTTTTACTTTTGTGTTTGCATTTGTTTGATTGGGGGATTTATTTTGTTGCAGGATGTACTGCAGATGGAAGAAGGATGGGTAGAGATGACACCCATTGGAGTGGAGGGGCTTGATAGATGATTTTTCTTGGTGAATTAATATGCCTATAGTCATGAGAGTTTTATTTGTAAGAGTTGTTTCATAGTTTAGAAGTGGTTAAACCTTTTTGTTGATTATTTCAATCATAGATTAAATGTTTTTATTGATTATCTCATTTCAGAATGGTACTTGTTTGCTTTTAATTTCTTTGATAGTACTTGGTTCTTTATTTTGGCTTGATTTATGGTTTGAAATGAACTTTGATTTGCAACAGGTTACTATGCCTCGACAAAAAAGATGAGAAAATGAATGTTTTGTTACAACTTAAAAGATGTCAAATGTTTTTCCTATGTAGGTTTGTTTATTTTGGTTGATTTTATCATTTATATATAATCGTAATTGCTTTGGAGATTGATTCCTTTCAATCTTTCTTTGCAGTCATTGCAAAGATAAGATCACATGTCGAAGAAAGAGAAACGCTGATAAAGAATACAATGAGACTACCAGTCAAAATCAGGTAGGTAGACATTTTTTTCATATTCTTTGGTTAGATGGTTATTCTATAACTAAACCCATAGGTTATATGGTTATTCTTCCTATTACTAGTTTTCTATTAATTTAACCGGTGCTTAAAACTATTAGTTAGAAATCTTTTGGTTGAAATTTCACTAAATGATATAGAAGACACTAGAATCAAAGTTAGCCAGTAGTTAGATCATTATAGATGACTACATTGGCCAACTATGTAAATGTATTATTGTCATGTATTGTGCATGCCAAACTTCAGTTTGCTCATTTATTTGAGATATTTTCTCAAAGGATTGCTTGATGTCCATCATTTATCAACAACTCATATTCCCTCTTGTGAAAATTCCTAGATCTAACAATCTCTGGAATCCTACTGCAACCAGCTGAATCTACTTCACCTAGATTGTAAATTACATTACAAACTTGTTTAAGATTTCTCCTTGAAATATTGAAGTAAATTACTAAAGCAGCCTACACCAAATTAAATAGGATTATGA
The DNA here is from genome assembly GCA_000404065.3 of Pinus taeda. Taxonomy (NCBI): domain Eukaryota; kingdom Viridiplantae; phylum Streptophyta; class Pinopsida; order Pinales; family Pinaceae; genus Pinus; species Pinus taeda. Next base: position 333,485 of record APFE030222779.1, read on the forward strand.
AACATAGAAACTGAGCAAGGAAATACAAACACATTGGACACCATTATTTTTGGACAAATGTCCCCGGAAAAACCCAATGCAGGAAAACCAGTGCAACAATTTTGAGGGTTTTATTATTATTAAGCAATAGCAAATTTTGAATACATCTTTGAATACCTCATAGGATTATTCAGTTACAGAGAGAAATACAGGTAAAAAGAATTGTGAGGTTACCTCACACTATCACCAGAAATCCTAACTGATCCAGCCCCAGACTGATTGCCTCCTCGGCTTTTCTGGCTGCCTCTACACTGTGCCTGTGTCAGCCCAACATCAAGCTCTTTGGGGACTGCGTCACTCCTCTAGCTGGTCGATTTGCTGTCTATTAGATTCAATTTTTGCCTCCTGGTCTCACACCTTGGCTCTCGGCCTCTGAAACTTGAAATACCTTTGCAAATTTCGGACTCCACTCTGGCTTTTGCTCTGCCTCTCAGTGGCTTTGCATCAGGCCCTCTGGCTTAGCACTGCCACTGCTGGATTACCTTTTGGCTCTCTCTGCTGATGATTCCTCGGCTGAGAAAATCACCCTTTCTCTGGAACCTATCCCTGCCCCTCTACTGCAAGAAATCTCCTCAATCGAATTTTCCTCCTAAGAACTTCTCACTTTAGAAAATCTATTTCTTGATCTCTCTTGGTGTATTTCCAAATGACCCTCAAGTCCCTTCTTATATCTCCCTGTTGGACAACCAACGACCTAGATTAACTCCTAATCAAAGGCTCAAATCATTTTGACTTAATTTTCGTCTTTATCTAGAAGATTCACCCACAATTAGATTAATACCCATTAATATTTTAATTTTATTAAGTTTAGACTTATGAATCCCATTACAAATATTAATTATTTTAATATAATTGTCTCTAGGTGGAATATCCCAAAATGGTTTCTCGGTTCTCTGTAATGCATGTGCCCAAGCCTCCCTGCAAAATTTGAGGCCTAGACCACATCCAATGCTACCCCAAATCAACGCTCCCTCTTAGCGAGGAATGTGCTCTAGCAATATACTGCTGCTGCATATTGCTTTGACTCTGAAGCATCGTCCTCTGTGCTGCTGATGTCTGTCATACTGTTCACCAACTACTATGTTGCTGCTGCAACTGTACTGCTTCCTTTGACACTGCCACTGTCAATGCTACATCTATACTACAACTCCCTCTCAAATGTTACATCTGCTATGCTGCTAGCACTGCCACTGCATCCGTACTGCAACTCAGTTGCTGAGAGAAGCAACTAAAAACACCCAAAACTGGACAAGTATCCAGTGGATACACCTTGGTGCTGAAAGCCTGACTGCTATTAGTCCCACGTTGTGTTCTGAAGCCACTATGCTGCTGAAGCTCTACACTGTGCCTCCACATGTTGCTGCCTCTCTACTCTGCGTTGCTCAAATTTTGGCGCTGCTAACTACTGCATCTGTTGCTCTAACACTCCATGGCACCAACTGAAAACTCCTCCATCCCGCTACTACTGATCATGGCCTCCCATAGCAAGGTGATGATCCAAGAGGTGAGATCCTCAAGGATCCTGCCCATCTGTAGCTCTTTCAAACTACAACTCCAAATTAGTCGGCCTCGCTTCTGGAGGTATCTTGGCTGTCATTGCGAACTCTTCCTCTTGTTCGATTTTTGTGGCTGCAACCTTAGGATTGTGGTTCTCATCTTTGTCTTTTTTCTTCAAAGGATACTGGGATGCATAGTGGCCCATCTCGCCACATCTGAAACATTTCATCTTAGAGATGCCCTTCTTTTTTCATTGTTGTCCTTGTTGTCCCTTCTATGCAAGGGGTGCATTTTCCTCCTCCTCCTTGGGCTTCGACCCACTGCTGTTGTTGCTTCCGTCAAGTTTGTCTTTTACTAGGTCTCTCCTCAGTTCCTCTTGTTTTAGAGCTTCCCACATCTCATCCCAATTAGGCAATGTTGCTTTTCCCAAGATATTATGGACAAATACTTGCCACTCATCCGAGACAGAATTTAGGGCCATTCTCACTAACTCTGAATCCTGAGGTGTATGCACCGCAACTGACAACTCATCACGGGTCTCCTTTAACTTCTTGATGAAGGGATGCACATGCTCTCTCTTCTGTATCTGAACAGATCTCATCTTCTTCTCTAAGTACATCTTCTGATGCTCGGAAGATCCCTGATACAACGTGGCCAAAGCATCCTACATCTCCTTCACAGTTGCTCTTCTAGCAACGTGGCATACCACGTGATCCTTGACTCCATCTAGGATCATCCTCTTGGCCTTTGCCATCTCAGCGTTGTACTTCTTTAGCGGATCTGCATCCGCAGGTTCAACTACCACACTATTGACATACGTCTTGAGGGCATGCTCATCTAGAAGGAAATAGTTGGAAGCTCCGTCCAACCTGTCCTAATCCCTCAAGCCACTGGTTGCCATATCCTACGAAAAATGTCGAACAACTCCCTCTTTCTCCCTACTGTGTAGCTCCTAGGCTGACTTACACACTCCCTGATGGAGCTGGTATGTTTGTTGCTCTTCTGCTACCCAACAAATGAGAAATATTGATTTCCTCAGCAAGAAACCACTGGGGAAGTATTCCCTCACAATGCGATTACTTTCTTCTTTCGACGACTCTTTTGCCCAACACTCAGCTTGCAGAAAACTGTGTCCCTCTAGCTCTATGTTGAGGCTCTGCAGGGCTCCCTCTGCCTTGGCAAATTCTCGATCTAACAGTCTTACCTCTCTGTCAACTCACTCAAAGAGAGACAACCTCGAAAATATACCCCTCCAGGCTAAAACTACGCAATCCCTTAGAGGATTTGAACTACTGCTTACCGCAGCAAGTTGGCCCTTGCTTCAGCGCTAGATCTGCTCTTCCTGTTTCACATCAACAACTTCGGTACCATGTGAAAATTCCTAGATCTAACAATCTTTGGAATCCTACTGCAACTAGCTGAATTCTACTTCACCTAGATCATAAATTACAGTACAAACTTATTTCAGATTTCTTCTTGAAATATTGAAGTAATTCACTGAAGCAGCCTACACCAAATTACGTATGATTCTGAAACGTAGAAAGTGAGCAAGGAAATACAAACACATAGGACACCGTTATTTTTGGACAAATGTCCCCGGAAAAACCCAATGCGGGAAAATCAGTGCAGCTGCTGTGAGGGTTTTATTATTATTAAGTAGTAGCAAATTTTGAATACATCTTTGAATACCTCACAAGGTTATTCAGTTACAGAGAGAAATACTGGCAGAAAGAATTGTGAGGTTACCTCACATTATCATTGGAAATCCTGATTGATCCAGCCCCAGGCTGATTGCCTCCCCGACTTTTCTGGCTGCCTCTACCCTCGGTCTTCGTCAGCCCAAGGTCAAGCTCTCTGGGGACTGCGTCACTCCTTTGGATGGTCGATTCGTTGCCCAGGAGATTCTGTTTTTTCCTCTCGGTCTCACACCCCAGCTCCAGCTTCTGAAACTCGAAATACCTCTACAAATTTCGGTCTCCTCACTGGCTTCTGCGCCGCCTCTGCATAGCTCTACGTCAGCCCCTCTGGCTCAGCGTTGCCACTGCTGGATTGCCTTCTGCTTCTCTCTGTTGATGATTCTTTGCTGAGAAAATCACTCTCTCTCCGAAATTTATCCCTGCCCCTCTGCTGCAAGAAATCTCCTCAATCGAATTTTCCTCCTGAGAACTTCTCACTTCAGAAAATCGATTTCTTGATCTCTCTTGGTGTATTTCCAAATGACCCTCAAGTCCCTTCTTATATCTTCCTGTTGGACAACCAACGACCTAGATTAACTCCTAATCAAAGACTCAGATCATTTTGACTTGATCTCTGTCTTTATCTATAAGATTCATCCACAATTAGATTAATACCCATTAATATTTTAATTTTCCTAAGTTAAGACTTAGGAACCCCATTAAAAATATTAATTATTTTAATATAATTGTCTCTAGGTGGAATTCCCCAAAATGGTTTCTGGGTTCTTTGGAATGCATGTACCCAAGCCTCCTTGCAAAATTTCAGGCCTAGATCACATCCAATGCTACCCCAAATCAACACCTATTTGGGTTAGAAATTAGTATGAGTGGGCATGATTGGGATGAGGTTGGTTAGTGCTACCCTGTGTGTAAGCTTGGATTTTGTGGTGCACAAATCTATTGGGATGAGGAGAACTAGATGCCACACAAAGTCCCCAAAGATACTAGGGTTGTAATTCATCTTTGCTCATAGAGAAACTAGCATTTTAAATTCATCTTCGCCCTGATTATTTTATGTCATAGATATAGCCATTGACCATTGATAGAGCTAAGAATCCTTATTTTTTCACAATTAAATATGGCTATTTGTGTTTTAATGTGGTAAAGAGCTTTTGGCAATAATTATCATGTTCGATAGGGGATTTGGATGTGAAAAATTATCTATTTTTTAATGTGATTTCATTTTATTTTTATGGGAAAATTGTGAAGTATTTACTATTTTAATAGGCGTTTATCCAATTGTAGGAGTCACTACGATGAACTCTAGATACCAACTATCGAAATGCTATTCAAAAGTTTTTACTTTTATAGCAACGCTTAGGTGAATTTCGCGAAACCATTTCAATATCATAATTTGATTTTGTATTTCTATAGCAAAGTCTATGTGAATTTGTAAACCATAGTAGATCATTTTCAAAATAACTTGAGAATAGAGACTATTTTGGCGATACTCACCCATCTTTAAAAAAATAAAAAAGCTTATCAAATCGGATTATACTAGAAAGGGATTTGAAAAAATTGCAAACAGGGTTCACAAAATTGGCCTAGGCTTGCATAGTGCATATTATACATGGTGATCAACCCAACTCAATTGGTGATGGGAGTTTTTTCTAAACACACGAGATTTGAAATTTATAACTTTTATTACATGGTAATTTCTAAATTTTACATAGGTGTTGCTTGGAATCTTGTGAATAGTGAAATCATGTAGTGTTTTCTTCTATAATCATTGGTATATGAGGTGGTTACGAGTGCATACCCCTCAATACCACTAGCTTTCCGTTCGGCCCTGTGAACTCCATCTCCAACCTCCTCAAGTCCAGGGTGACATGCCTAAGGGAGTAGAGCGAATGAATACCCATCACCACATTGGTGTCTAGAATATCAACTACAAAGAAGTGATCGGTCATTGAGTAATTCCCCATGGTCATAGACGTACCTAGTACACTATATGGTCCTGTCTCCAGTAACTAAGACAGAAAAGTCCTCAAAGGTCTCAGTGCGTATCACTCTCTGCTCCACCATTTGGGCATAAAAAAAATTGTGGGTAGCCCCATTGTCCACTAGCACTGATACATGTTGCCCCTGCACTGTGCCTCTAATCCTCAATGTTAGGTACTTCGACACTCCCCAAAGTGAAGTAATAACTTCCCTCTGTGGGTAAGAAATGGGCTCCTCTAGGTGGGATGGTGGAGGTGGTCCTCCTCCTACTCCAGTAATGGCCCTTGTCCTTGGTGCACCTATGCCTTGGTGCACATGGCTCCTGCCACGTGAAGCACAATTGTCTCCTCCACAGGTCTCTCCTGTCTCATCATCCAACTTCCCACCCCCTAGCATCTCCCTCTACGGTGGGGGTCTAGTATCTCTACGCTTTTGTGGAAAGGTAAGTCCCATGGATATTGGGGGTCTAGTCTTGGGGATTGCACCCTGCAAGTATCGTGTTCTGCTCATTGCATCCCGGAGCGCAGTAGGTCTATTCGAACTCACTAGCCCACAACCAAAGAACATACCTTGCTAGTTAGATTGGAGACCATCCAAAAATGAACTTGTTGGTCAGGCTAGAGACCACCCATAATGAACTACAAAAAAACATGAAATCCCACCCACATTCATTATGGTCTAAAGAGGAAATTATGGTTGGCGTTTGAGCACTTGGACTTGGGAGGTCGGTAAGATCTCGATTGTCAAAATCACTCACCATGTAACCCTATACAAAGGTCGTACAAGGATGAAGGTTATCCAAGAAAAACCTCTTATTACAGAGCATTCTTTTAATATCCTCTAGGGAGTAGAAGACATTATAATTCTTCACCTACTTGTCTTTGACGACCAATCTTATCAGGGTTAATGTTTATTGATGTAAAGCTAATGAATTCATGAATTGTTTCTTCCTTCTCCCGATATTCCCAGGGTTAGGGACCCACTTCGAACCTTCACTAAGCAACTTTGAATTTGAATAATATTGGTGTTCCAACCCATCTTGACTCTCTAACATCCTGATTTCATTTCTTATCTTTGGTGGAACACATTGAAGAAGGTGGCCCCTAAATCATAGTCAAAAGGGGTGAACCCTCCTCTGCCCTAGAGAAGCATTTCCACCTCCACCCCATTTGCTACTCATTCAATGTCTAGGAGGCATTAGTATAAAAAATATGATAAAATTTGGGTAGCTACTAAAAATTCCACACCCAACCCATAATTGAACCTGAGATTGTGCAATCGACAACAATATCCAACACAGATGTAACCCCTTTGTGAAATACAATAATTCCATAATACCAACCACACACTCTCTCTAAAAGAAACTATAAGCCATCAAATGGAGGTCTAGGGCCTACCCTCACTTCCACTCGCACATGCTTCTGCAAACCCCAAACACATCATAAGGACCTCCATTTAAAAACACTAATGACACAAATATTACACTTGGGAGGTGGCAAGCAAAACCTCCAACGACCCCATCGCATCAACTAAACACCCCCATTGGGAGTTTATCTTTAAACTTAGAGCCAACTTACCAACATTTACATTAATCAATTATTAGATGAAAATTACTTTGTACATTTTATTTAATATATTAATTATTTAATTTTTTTAACTTGACTTCATTTAAAAGTTATTGTCAATTTTTTGTTTAACAATAATTAGGAAATTTTACATTATGAGAAACAGTAGGTGAGGCTTATAACAAAAGCATATAAAAAAATAGCTTAGGATTTCAAACAAATTTTCCAACTCCTTTTTTTCCAAATATATAAATACTTATGTCCTAAATGTCTTTTCAGTATATCTTACATGAGTAAATTTCAAAAAATTCCACAAAATAAAAGACAAAAATAATTCATGGATAAATTATTTTACGAGCTCGACTTCTTGTCACCAATAGTTTTGTCACAAAATAAGATTTTCTTTTTTTACTATTGTTGTTTAGGTCTCTTTAATAGTTGATGGAGTTCATGTTTTTCCTTCCAATCTTGATATATTTAAATATGGGGGTTCTGGTTCTAAAATATCATCTTCTTCAACCCGCTCCACCTAACTCACTTTTTTGAGGGTTAAGTGGGGGATATGCTTACTAATCCAAAGTAGGAGGATACTTGATTACTCTTCCATAATAACTTGTGATGCCAAGTCATGTTTCAATAGAAGTCATCTTTTTGTGATGTGTCCCAGTTTCTTTTGAATCCACTTTTAGCTCTTACAAGAATGGGTCCAAGTTAGGTGGATTTCTTTGCTAATCAAGTGACGCTCTTCCTTAGATCCAACCCTCTAGGTTGGTTTATGATTATGCCTCCTAACTTGCCATAACCCTTTCTGGAAATGTGTTGTTAAATGCCCTATTGGTAGATTTTGAATTATAGCACACACAAGAGTTGAGGACAGAGAATGAATCGTTAATTGAAGGATGGGGTCAAGTGTTTCATGCATAACCCATAATTTCTCTAGAACCATGATCCTAATAAATTCAAATCCAAATCCCTATATTTTGCAAGGTTAAATTAAACAATGAAGAATCCCTTTGCACAAGGATAATCAAAAGCCTCCTCCTTTAACTAAGGCTTATAGGACTTTGACATCCATTTTTGCAAATCAACTATATGAGGCTAGAGACTGTTGAAGTGACACACAAGACCATTTTTACTAAAAAATGTTACCTACACTTCAACATCTTTTATTGTGGGAATAGTTATAGCTGGAGCTTCTTGAACCCATGGGGGCTTCAATGGGGGAGCAATACCTCACAACGTGCATTCATATTAGGGTATATATTGAGGGAAAAAATGACATAATATATCGATTATATATTAGGGGGTAAAGAGTGTTTATATTGATAGGTATAGAAAATGGAGCTCAAATTTAATAAAAAAATATAAAGGGGTATCAAAAATGTTAATGAAAAAATGGATACTTATAATATCTAGTGAAAGTAAGGTTTTTTTAAATTGGGAAGGTGTATTGAATTTGTATTGGTAGGAGGTTAAATAATGTTATTTTTAGAGGTATTTTCCAACATGTAGTCAAATTATGGGTATTTTTTAGTATGCCATGAACAAACGTGATATGTCTAAGGTTCATTGAGTGAAGCCCCCATGTCTGAACCAAAAGACAGGGAAAACATGAGATATTCTTTACAATAAAAATGAATGGAGCCTTACTTAGAATACCATTAGAGGGGAGAGGGTTGCATCAATATATAATGCCCATATTGGGTCTCACATAATACCCAAGACAAAAAGAAGAAACCATATCAGAAGGATCCAAGTTGAATCTACATCCATTGTCCAAGCTGGGTCAAATTGTGAATTGAGTAAAAAAGGAATATAAACTGCAACACAAAGAATTGTCGCCCTTTCAGAGCCTAAGCTACTAGACGAAGGATAATTAATCAAGGAGAAGGAAACTACCACCACCATCACCAAGGAAGTTGCAAGAGATGAGTTCAAAGGTAAGAAGGTTGACCATCATAGCTGGGATTGGGATTGTCTTGTGCAAATGGCTAGATTGGACCCTAGCTATTGTTATCTCATTTTATTGCTCATTAAACATTTTGTTATGTATAATTATTAATTGAATGTACACAAATATAATTATTATTATTACACTTTGATGTTATGTATATAGATAAAATCAATTCAAATAATATACATGATAACAAAGAAAATACGACAAAACATAAGCTCTTGTATAATTTAATCCAAAAGCTATTATTCTATACTATAGGATGAAA